>PVKB01000514.1:540886-602799 GCA_004027205.1 Ctenodactylus gundi | reverse complement strand
CGCAGCACTCAGGAGGCTGTGGCAGGATTGCCATAAGTTTGAGCTAGGGCTGTGTAGTGAGCTCAGGACCAGCGCAGATTAAAGGACAAAACTTTGCTTCAAGAATAAATAATAAATAAAATTTTTATGTTGAGGCAAGGTGTCTTTAAGTTGCTCAATTTCTAAATTTGTTAAGTTGCTAAATTCCTAAAAGTTTCCCAGTGATGCTAGGGGACCACACTGAGAGTCAATAGCCTAGAATGGAAAACACAGTCAGGGCTGATGAAAGACGGAACGTAAGTATGCAGTACTGGAGGCGAGTGAAGCTTTCCAAAGATGCTGTGTGCATGTGCACTTTGTGAGGGATGACAGGCTAAATCTCAGAATAGTTATCATATTCCAGAATGGGGACTGGGGGGCTTGCGTGTCACTCCCCCTATCGGACTTCGGTGATTCTGCACTCTCCTCAGCCTTCAAGGGGCAGGAAGAACATCTCATTTGTTTTGTTCAGCCTAATTTGGTCATCCAGCCCTCTCTGTCATCCTGTCATCTCTGTCAGGGACACTGACTTACATGTTGCTGTTTTCAAATTGACTGGCATGGGTTTTAGTACTCAGCACTAAATGTGTATGAATGAATATATTAATGCATCCTTCCTTCTTTCTTGAGAATACTGCAGCCTACCAGTCACCTCCTCACCTTTGCTTCTCTAGCAGTTTTAAAACACCTTAAAAGTGATTTAAGGTGGTCGAAGCCAGGCTGGAGGAAAAGCTCTGAGGTTGCCTAGTCCTTGCCTAGCAAGCACAAGGCAGTACATACATGTTATCCCAGCACTTGGGAGGCTGAGGCAGGAGGATTGCTTGAGTTGAGATCAGCCTGGACTATAGAATGAGACCCTGTATTAAAAAAAAAAAAAAAAAAAAAAAGATGGTTGAAGCCAGGGATAGTGGTGCAGGCCTGTCATCCCAGCTCCCTAGGTTGCTGCAGGAAGACTGCTAGTTCAGGATGGGGCAACAAAGTGATTTAACAACATCCTGTTTCAAAATATAAAGGTTAGTACAAAATTCAATCCCAAGTACCAAAAAAAAAAAAAAAAAAAAAGTTAAACGAGATTGCATTTTGTTTCTTACCACCAGGTGGCAGACCTTGCCTCACTGAAGAGAATTATTCCTAGTTTAAATAAACTGATTATTTATTTATTTATTTTTTCCCCTCCACATCAGAGCCAGGGCAAAAGCGCTGTTCTCAGCTGGACCTGGTGGTGCAGGCCTGTAATCCCGGTGCTCTGGAAGACTGAGCTAAGAGGATCATGGGTTTCAGCCCAGCCTGGGCAATTGGCTGCTTAGTGAGAAACGGCCTGCGGAACCTTTCTGGTTTTCCTTTCTGAAAAAAGCATACTTTCTTGTAGCTATAGGAGAATGAGTCACTTAAGTCTGAACACTACAACGACTCTAACTTCAAACCATAGGTTTGTGAAGCCACATAAACACTGCAGCCTGCGGAGTGGGAGCATGCGGTCTGGCGCCCTCTGCTTTCAAGCTGTCTGGCAGGCGCCTCTTGTTCCTTACACCCAGAGCTTTTTGTTCTGCTGCTCATGTTGAAATTGCCTCCAACTGAAAAGGACAGCTTTATTCTAGCTCTAGGGTCCATGTAGAGGTCTTCTTACTACATTTTTTCTTATTTATTTGGTTTCGGGGATTGAACCGAGGACCTTTGCACTATGCTACATTTCCAGCTCATTTTGGAGGTTTGATTTTGAGACTGAGTCATGCTGAGTCGTTAGGTTGCCCAGGCTGTGTTCAAATTTGCAATCCTCCTGCTTCAGTCTCTTAGAGGACTATGATTACAGGTCTGTACCACCAAGCCTTGCTCTTCTTACTAAATTCTAGTTTGCAGTCTAATGAACATGCCTAGCCCCCAAGTGATCCAGACCCTCGGATGATCCTCAATGTATAACAAAACCTAAATCACATAATAAAACCCCCACTGCAAGACTATGAATATGTACCTTTTACACAATGGTTGTATTAAAGTTTTATGAGGATAAGTAAAGGTTTCTGGTTTACAAGCCTTTCCCAACTCAGAAGTATACAAACACCAGCAATACAGTAGCATTCACCACAATGTTAAGGTGAGAGCAGAGTTATGCATTACATCACAAAGCAGGAGTGTCTGGCTGAAGGAACAGCACAGCAGTTAGACCGCTTGTCTAGCAAGCTCAAGGCCCTGCGTTCACATTCCCCAGTAACCACATAAGGCAGGTGGAATGTGCATGCCTATAATTGGGAGAGAGGCAGAGGCAGGAGGATTGCTGTGTGTTCAATGCCAGCCTGGGCTACAAAGTGAGCTCAGTGTCTGTCTGGACTACAAAGCAAGGAGCCTATCTCAAAAGACAACAACAACAACAACAAAGAGTCTGCACCAACACCAGGTCTCTTAGTATGAGTGGAAACTTTGCTCTTCTAGCCTGAGAGGTTATTCTGTCTCTGCTGATCAGCTTTAGGCCTCATGCCCCATAGATCTCAGGTACACACTAAAAAATTTGCAACAAAGTAAAGCAGAAGGCATTTGTTTAAAAAAGACTTGTTACTATCCATTTCTGGTACTGGCCCTCATTTGTCCCCGGTTCTTAGCACAGTCCTTCTCTGCTTTGGGCCACTCACTTTCCCTGCAGCCACTCCCTTGTATACTCTGAATGTTTATAGATCTGCTAACAGACATAGCCTATGAGAAGCAACACAAGATTTAAATAATAAATATTTGCGGTTTTTCTATGTGGGTTGCTAACACAGTTATTTTATTTTATTTTATTTTTGAGACAAGGTCTTGCTCTGTACTACTGACTGGTCCTGAACTCACTGTGTAGCTCAGGCCTGGCACCACCATGCCCAGTGTAGGTGGTGTTGTGGAGTGGAACCCAGGGCCTTGTGCTTGCTAGGCAAATCTTTGACAGCCGAGCTACACCCCTAGTCTAGCTAACATGGTCAACTTAAGCCAGTTGCGGTGGCTTACACTGTAATCCTAATACTCAGTCTAAGGCAGGAGAATCACAAGTTTGAGCCCGGTCTAGGCAACTTAATAACTTGGTGAGACATTGTTTCAAAATAAAAATAAAATGTGCTAAAGCCCTGGATTCAATCCTTAGAACAACAGCAACAAATAATAATAAAACAACACAAATAAAAAAAGCTTACCACAACATATATTTCTGGAGTGCCTTCAGGCACATAGTTTAACACTTCACCTTTCATTGAAATCTCATTGAAGTAATCACCAGGCCATACTTGAAAAGGTTTTTTTGTTTTGTTTTTTGACAAAAAAAAAATTCATTACTGGGTTGTCAGGAACCAATCTATGATGCAAAACTACCTTGGAAGCACTTATTGAGGTTACCACATATGGAAAACAGTAGATGTGAACTTAATTGTTCCTGCATCTGAGAATATGGACCTATAATTTAAAGACGGAATGGTTCCCATATGTATGTAAGGAAACAAGAGAGTTAAAACTTGATGAGCCATCCTCTGTGGAGCTCCAGGGTTACACGTTTATCTACAAGGTTGCGCTCTGGTTTGAGGCCATTAATAGTGCCAGGAAACTCAACAGCATTCGTGTCGGCACCAGTTATGGAATGCGCACCCTCTTGCCTTTCACAGAAGGAAACTAGACCAAAATGTCCTGTTTTTATTTTTTTGATCATGGCAAAAACACTCGTAACATTTGATTTTTAATGTTGGTTTATAAGCGAGAACATTTCCTAAGTCTGTTACTGTCGCTTTTTTCCATTGCTAACTTTAACGATCTGTATTAGCATATGTATGTGTACAGTTTTGGTCTCTTTCAGCTATTTGTTTAAGAAGGAATTTTTATTATCTATTTGGGGACTGCTCCTTCCCCATTTGCCCTTCATTTTGTGCACATCTGGTATGTTACAGGATCCCACGGGTTTTCAATTTGCCATGGAATCTCCACTGCTCCTACCCCTTACCTAGGACTCTTGTCCTAAATCTTCTGTGTAATCACGGTTCAATCCAAGCTCCTATACTATCATTCTCACTTTCTAAGGGCAGAAGGAGAGAGAAAGAATGTAATGGACAGAAATGCCTTATTCTGTCTTAAGAGAATACTAGTCAGGCAGGAGGCTGAGGTAGGAGGATCACTTGAGGCACCCTTCCCCAAAAGGTATATGGTTTCCATCACCCAGTGTAAAAGAAGCAGCCCCAGAATCAACAAATGGGATTATATCAAATTTAAAAGTTTCTGTATGGCACAGGAAATTATCAACAGAGTAAAGAGAGAACCAACAGAATTACAAAAAATTTTCACCATGTATACCTCAGATAGGAGGCTAATAACTAGAATATACAAGGAACTGAAGAAAAAGAGGTCCCTTGAATGCAGACCTGATTAAAAAATGGGCAATGGAAATGAATAGGGAGTTTCTCAGGTGAAGAAGTTCAAATGGCCAGTAAACACACGAAAGGATGTCCAATATGCTTAGCCATTAAAGAAATGCAAATCAAAACACCACGGAGGTATCATTTAACCCCAGAAACAATGGAATATATCAAGAACTCAAACAGAAATCAGTGCTGGCGATGTTGTGGGGGAAAAGGAACCCTACTACATTGCTGGTGGAATTGTAAACTGGTACAACCACCATGGAGGGATATTAGTTACTTTCTTGTTGCTATGATTCAATACCCAACATACACAAATCAGGGGAGGAAAAGTTTGTTTTAGATCCCATTTTCAGAAGGTTACAGTCAGTTCATGGGTGGATGGGTGGCTGGTAACAGGGGAAGGACATGGCAGAAACAGAGGTGGAGGCTGCTCCTCACAACATTGCAAACAGTCAAGTCCAGTCAAGTCCAGTCCAGTCCAGTCAAGTCAAAATCAAGTCCAAGAAGGAAGAAAGTAGCATATATATAATTCCAGGTCCCATCCCAGTGATCCACCCTTTCTGGGTCCAGCCTCAGTGTTCCACCCCTTTCAGGTTTAAGCCTCTACCACAAAACTTGGGTATTTTGTGCACATATATATTGCATCAAAGTTACAATCCCTTCCCCTCCTCCCTTTTGACCTTCCTGCACCCTCCCCTTTCCCCTTAAATCCCACTATCATCCTCATTTAGTTCTATAAAATGATTGTATTCTGGGTGTCTCACCTGAGAGAAACCACGTAATATTTAACCTTCTGCATCTGACTCACTTCACTGAGCATGATGGTCTCAAGTTGCTTCCATTTATCTACAAAAGCCTCAAAACTATCTGACTTTATAGAAGAGTAGTATTCCATTGTGTACATATACCACAGTCTTTGTATCCACTGGGCTGTTGTTGATGGGTATTTTGGTGTCTTCCATGTTTTAGCTATTGTTAGTTGTGGTGATATACACATGTGTATACATGTATGTCTGTTATATGTTGCTTTTAATTCTTTTGGAAAGATTCCCAGAAGAGGAATTGCTGGATGGAATGGAATATTTATTTTCAGCCTTTTGAGGAATTGCCATAGTGTCCTCCTACTGTGCTTTGGATCTGAGATGTCCCCCATAAGTCTCATGTATTTGGATGTTATGGATTGTCTACAGAACAGTGTGCTGTTGGGAGATGGGGGCCTGGTCTGGAGGAGTGGATTATGAGTGTATGATGGAGCACAGGTATGTGGCAGATTGGATTACAGGAATGATAATGTCAGGAAGGGTGTCAATGATAGAACAACTCCACAGGTAGAATGTGACTATTATGTATCACAAACACATGCTGATAAAAAATAATCATGGAGAAAATGATAAAAAACTATGGTGACTGAATTAAGGAAAATGTTAAGAGTTATAGTAGAACTGAGGGCCAGAGCCCTATAGGCATAGTTCAGATTCACTGCATACTAATGATATGATTTGTGAGAGCTGGCTAGCTTCAGTTGTGAAGCTTTGAGGTAAAGTCATTCATGTAAATTAATGTCTGCCTCCGTGAATGAAAATTCTTAGTATGCACCTGACCCAAATCTCCATGAGAACTGAAGACTGCTCCAGCTGGTCACTATGTATGATGTATGTAATGATGTAAAATCCTCTATATAAACTCTGTGTAAAATTTGCTTGGGGCTGCTCTCTGATAACTTACCCAGAGTCCAGGGACAAGTCTTGCCAGTCTAATAACATCCTGGCCATAAAATAAACAAACAAACAAAAACAATAACAACAATGACAACAAAAGACTTACCTTATCCCAACTGGCATTTGGTGGGCTCTTAATTCTGACCTATAACATTTTTGGAGGTTCCACCAAGTTCCTCTACTCTTTCGAGGTCTCCTGAAGTCTGGTCTGGGAGACTGGAATAAAATAAACTTACTAATAAATTCCAAGTATACTAAGTATAAAAGCTACTTCTTCTAGACCTCTTTGCCAAGTTGTGAGGAGTGGTTCTTATGCATAATTGCTTGACAGTAACTGTCATAAAAGACTGCCAACATCATAAGTTGGTCATGAGTCAATGTAAGTGCAGCCTAACAAACTTGCCAGATAAAACTTAAATCTTAAAATGCTCACAAGTAAATGGACCAATGGCAGCCAAAGCAAAACGAGACCTCCAGTTGTCATTTATATTATTTTTGATTCATCTCTACTCAATTACTTTGTTCAAGTTGTGTCTTTCAGGTCCCCAAATTAACCTACTGATACATGACTGCCAGATAAAAATTCCAGGATTTTCCTGAAGAATTCTTGGTCTTTCACTCCTTTTGTAGGTGGCCTATGACTTTACCCTGAAGTTTAATACAAAGCCTACAACTTCTGATCAATCAGCAAACTCAAGGTGTTCCTGATGATATCCTTATTCAACTTGAAGCAGCTATGGATATAATTACTTCACTTTTTGTCAATAACTTGACTTTGAATTTTCATTTACAGTTTGAGACAGGGTCTCACTAAGTTGCTAAGTTGTCCAGGCTGGGCTCAGCTAAATTATTTAACTTTTAAAGATCCATTTTGCCTGCCAGTTACAGGGCCTAACTACTCTACTTGCAGGTAGAGTGTCAGAATTTATTTAGAGGATGGTCAGTAGATGTCTGCTGCATAACTGGTGTATAGGGAAACAAACCCACCTCTCCCCAGTCTGGTATCAGAAATACGAGATGCCTATGTAAGAGAATAAAGAGTAGGAGAAAAAAACCTTGTTTTTCCCCATTATTTCTTTAGCATACATGTACAAATACAACAACAACAACAACAAAAAAATCACCAAATTACCAGAAAACCCAGCTTTTGTATTCTGGAGAAAAATCTTTTTTTGAAAATTTTTTTGAGTTGGAGTCAAAGGTGAGAAAGACCATTTGCCTTAGTCAGGTGTGGTAGCCTCCACCTGTAATCTTAGCACTTGGAAGGCTGAGGTAAGAGAATCGCAAGTTCCAGCTCCACATTGACAACTTAGGAACTAGTGAGACCCTGTCTTAAGATAAAAATTCAAAAAGGGTTATGGATGTAGCTGAGCATGAACATCATGTTCAATCCTCCATACTATAAAATAAATATATATTTTTAACATTTGATTAGGCAAAATTTTATTTTTCAAATTTTATTTTTCCTGTTTTATTTATACACACACACACACACACACACACACACACACACACACACACAACATGTTTACAAATACCCTGAGTGTTTTGTGGATATATGTATCTCATCAACATTACAATCCCTCCCCATCCCCATTTTTGGCCCTCCCACACCCTCCCATCCCCCTAAATCCCACCATCCCACCCATTTGGTTCTACAGAATGTCTGTCTTCTGGGTTTCCCTTATCTGAGAAACCACGTGATGTCTGACATATTTAATCTGTGTCTGACTCACCTCACTACTCAAATCACCACTCTTTAGCTCAGCTTCTCATTCCTAAAATGGTCTGCAGTGGCCATATCTTGATGCACCATCTCTGGATCCAGCAGAGCCCTTTTTTGGGGATGATCTGCTGATAGGTTTTTTGTTTTTGTTTTTTTTGGTATCTTACTATATCTTTGTTGAGATTCTTTAACATGACATCAAACACCAGTCCACATAAGAACTGTAACAATGGAATTCATAAGGTTAGAAAGTGTGAGAAAGAGATAAGTTTCAAATTCCTTAGCTGTGTACTGAAAGGAAAATGTGTGTACATTCAAAACACATTCAGGTTATCACTACATCAATCAGTTTTCTAAGGATAAACTTATGTCAAATACCAAATGAGTGAATTGCTACACTAATTGAACTTAAGTCTATATTGAATTGTTACCTTAAATGAACTTAAGTTTATATCACAAAAGTATATTACATATAAAGCAATAGATATAAAGGTTATTTCAGAATTTTTAAAAGAGTTCTTTCCCAATGAAGAGAGGGAAGAAACTGGCACAAGAGGCAGAGAGAGGAGAAAAAGGGGAAAAAAGCCTGCTTATCTCCCAAAGGGCTCAGTGTAGTGGGTGCACCTCTGAAGGTGGAGAGCCTCGCCCTGGGGGAGGGAAGAAGCCAGGACAGGTGGGAGAGCTTTGCTGAGGGAACCAGGGGTGAACAAGACACCTCAAAGGCCATCAGACTCCCAGGTCCCCCCTCACTGTCTACTCTCAGCACAGAACTAAGAAGAATCGTGGCTCCCCACCATACACCATCACAGCCGGTAGGGACATGGCCAGGCCTCGGGTTGAGAGTGATTAGAGTTGGGAAATATTCTAGACGTGGAGCTAATCTGATGTGTAATGTGGTTACTGTTACTCCACATTAAGCAAGCCTAGCTGATTAGTAGAGCATGCCCCTGCTGCATCTGGGTGGGCCATGGAGGCGTTGCCTGGGATTCTATCTATGGCCTCTGACCTGTTCCTTAGGTGCTATCCCCTAGATCCACTCCCCAACTCTGCCCCACCACTCCCTCTGCCGTAACATTCTGCCTTGAGCTAGCCCAAACTGTTAGTTAAATTAAACCTTCCCTCCTTTAAGTTGTGCCTGGTATTTGTCCAACAATGAGAGCTAATACAAATGTGAAGGGATCTGATAACAACACTACGATTTACAAAGTACAGTGACAAAGTATGTAATTAAATTAACCATGTTATTTAATACAGAAAAATTATGGTTGGTCCCCTGTATCTGTGGGTTCCACATCTGTACATTCAACCAACCTTGGATAGAAAATTTCATTTTTGGTATTAGGAATTGAGACCAGAGCCTTCAAGAGTTACGTTCCCAGCTACTTTTTATGTGAGACGGATCTTGATCAGTCACCAAATTGCCCGGGCTAGGCTCAAACTTGTGATCTTTCGTCTCAGCCTCCCAGAATGCTGGGATTATGGGCATGTGCCATCATGCTCAGTTCAAATGTTATTTTGGGGGGCTGGAGAAAGAGCTCAGTGGTTAAAGCACTTGCCTAGCAAGCTCAATGCCCTGCGTTTGATTCCCTAGGCCCACATTAGCAGGCTGTGGTGATATACACCTGTAATCACAGCACTCAGGAGGCTGAGGCAGGGGGATTGCCATGTGTTTAAGGTCAGCTTAGGCTACACAGTAAGTTCAGGACCAGCCTGGGTTACAGAGTGAGACCCTGCCACAGAAATTTTTTTTTTTTAATTTTTACTCATTAGGTAGACGGATATGGACATAGGAGAGGGGAGAAAAAAATGGAAATAATGACTTGAAACAGAAACTCATGAGACTTCTCAGTCAACTACTTTATCTCCAGCATGAGTCAAAACTGAGAATCATCCAGAGTTAGGGAATAAAGCAGGATTTTTCTCAGGTTTGCTGAACAAATAAGAGAAATAAAAGTAGTGATTTTAAAACTCTTTGGAGTTTCTGGTTTGGTGTAAGATTTAGGCATGACTTTCTCTTTGATATACCTTAGCACATTAAAAATTTTAATTTTGGACTGAATGAGAGTGAGTTTTGCTTTGACAAATGAGTCTACCAGAACCTTCGTATAATGCTTAGTGTGAATCAGGCACTATGCTCAGGACTTTACTTGGGTTGACTCATTTTGGTTCTTTGAGCAATACCGTGAGATCACCTTACCATTATAGATAAAGAAACCAAGGCACTGACAATCTAGTTAAGAATTTAAGATCTTCCCTGAGGTTAAAGAACTGGAATTTAAAGTCAGGCATAGCACTTGAATCTAGAATCCTTTTTTCTCCCCCAGACACAGGGTCTCAACACTGAAGTTCTGGAGTCAAGTGATCCTCCTGCCTCCTGAGATTACTGAAATGTGCCCACTGTGGTTGGCTTTATAATCTGTAGTTTTAAACACTGCTATATATTTTGCTCTTAGAAAAAAAATAACAAATTTTGGAACTGCCTAAGATGTTTTTATGCTATGAATTAGCAATCTATCATGGTATTTTACTATGGCACAAAAAGACAATTATCCCCTCCTTATCATCATCCTCATTGCTTAAATCTATTGTTATTATTTGAGTCAGGGTATCACTTTAGTCCTGGCTGGTCCCAATCTCACTACATATCTCATGCTGGCATAAGTGTGAACCACCACACACATGGCTTACCAATGACAAGGAATAATCATTCTCTCTGGTGATTTTGAGTTTAGAATGTAGCTGACCCTGGCTATTTTATTTTATGAGACAGGGTCTTGCTCTATAGTCCATGTTAGTCCTTAACTATGTAGCCTAGGCCAGCTAAGCACTCTTGGCAATCCTCTTGCCTTAGCCTACCTAGTATTGGGATTACAGGCATGGGTTACCATGCCCAGCTAGTATGAGCTCCTGGGGGATCGAGCCCAGAGCCTTGAGCTTACTAAGCAAGGGCTCTAATGGCTGAACTAAGCCCCAAGCCCCTATATTTGTTATCTAAAAACACATTGTATAGTTTATCCATATTCATTGGTCAGTTTCCTAAGTTACAGGTCTGCTTAGAGAAATCCACTAAGGGTATAAAGTTAGTGGTCCAAGATAAACAATTACTAAGCTTTCTGAATTTCAGCTTTGAAGAATAGGGAAATACTTTTCAGCTATGTTCTGGATTTGGCAGGCTTCTGGTCATTAAGACACAGAACTTGAAGAGAGGTTCAAGAGTGACAATACACTAAGGTCTTACGACAGAAGCTCTAACAGCTGTCATAATGGATCTTTTTAATCTTAATATGATAGTATGAAAACTACGCAACTTCCACATCACAGAGGATGGAGTGTGGTCATGGGAAGAAACTCTCCTGCTGGGTTGTTAGACGTTCACGTTACACACACGCTGTACAAAGGCAACGAAGACGGCTGTTTTAGGTTACACCTACTCAGACTAACCGGAAGACAACAGGTAACTGGAGGCATGGTGACTGTTCTTCACACACTGAGCCTGAGATTCCCGAAAGCCTACGAGCCCGGTCCGTATCTGCATCTGTGGCCTTCGGGAGAAGTGGTCTCCCTTCTGGCTTTGCGCGGGGTCCGTTTAGAGGGAACAAGGACAGAGGGAGGCAGGCAGCAGAGCGAACGAGCGAAACGGTCCGCTAGTCCTGCAACGCTGGCGCCCTCGCGGGCCTCGCCCCTCCTCGCCCCGGCTGAGACTGGAGAGGAAGTGGGAGGGCTCCCGTCGGTTCCTCACTCCGACGCCCCTCGTCCCCGCCCCTCACCCCGGGAGAGGAGCAGGCGGAGATCCGGGCCAGACGACTGGCTGCGAACCGAAGACGCCTTCGGGGCAGCAGAGACTCGCAGCGGCCAACCCGCCCGCGAGCCAGGCCCGAGCGCAGCCCCGGAGACCGGATGTGCCGGTGCGTCACTTCCGGGCGGTGCAGCGGCGGCCGCTTGGAAGATGGCTGCGCCCTGTGGCTCGGAGCTGCCCGCCAACTCGCCGCTAAAAATCCCGAAGATGGAGGTGCTTTCCCCGGCTTCTCCTGGTGGCTTGAGCGACGGAAACCCATCGCTGTCGGACCCTTCCACGCCTCGGGGTGCCTCCCCGCTCGGGCCGGGCAGTGCGGCGGGCTCGGGGGCAGCGGCGTCCGGGGGTCTCGGGCTGGGGCTGGGGGGCCGCAGCGCCGCCTCGTCCTCGGTCTCCTTCTCCCCCGGTGGCGGCGGTGGCGGGGCTGCGGCAGCCGCCGCCGCCGCCTGCCGGGGCATGTCGTGGACGCCAGCCGAGACGAACGCGCTCATCGCTGTGTGGGGCAACGAGCGGCTGGTGGAGGCGCGGTACCAGCAGCTGGAGGGAGCCGGCACGGTGTTCGGCAGCAAGGCCCCCGGGCCGGCCATGTACGAGCGCGTGTCCCGGGCCCTGGCCGAGCTGGGCTACGAGCGGACCCCGTCCCAGTGCCGGGAGCGCATCAAGGTAACGGGCCGCCCGGCCTGGGGCAGCGAACCCAAGGCAGAGAAGGCGGGGAAGCGGGCCTCGGGGGCGGGGGCCGGTCTGATCGCAGGGCTCCCCTCCGGGGCCCGGGGGCGGTGCTCCTCTCCGCCTTTATCCTCTCTCCCTGTGAAGGGGGCTTTTTTCCCCAGACGGCCGCCAGCCCGTAGGTTTCCTGAGTTTGAAGTTGGGCGTGCCTGCCGCCGCCCCTTTTTCTTACCAATTGAGGTGGTTCCTGCGCTCTGAAGTTGGTAGCTTCTCGTTGTGCGCTGTGCGGCAGTCCCGGGGCCGCCGGCGCGACTCGTCCCCGTCGCCGGGGCCCCTCTCTTTGTTCCAGGCTGAGGCTTACTAGCTGGGGCGGGAGCGAGGAAGGGCTGACGAGGGACCGATGGGTCCCCAATTTAGGAATTTTCACGAAGTGGCGAGCCGTGCAGATAGTGCCTTGGGAAGACTGCCCTTTGTGTCCCTTCGTTTGCTTCTACACTTGAGGTGCCAAGGGTAAGACTTGAGATGCTTTGGAGCGCTGGAAAGGCTTGATTGCAGCCAAGTTGTGTGTTGTCGCGACACTTTGAAAGTGAGCCTGGGCGAGAGTCGTTCTGGAATTTGGTTTGTCAGTGCTTCCAGAGTTAGGTTCGCTTGAAGTTCTGCTGTTTCTGATGAGGCCGCTTGAAAGCTAGTTCCCCCTGCTTTAGTTACTGTGCCAGATGTGGTGACAAGTAAAACTCGCAGGGTGCATCTGGCTGTCCTGTGTATCTACCTGTTTAATGCAAAGGCTTGGTGTGGGCTAGACATTTTACCTCCAGCTTGCTTATCCTTTTGCTGTCTCTAGTGACTTTCATCTAGGCATTCATATGTGTATTTTTGGCAGGTAAAGGAGTTGAGTTTTAGTTCAGCTATTTCCCTCATCCTAGCGTCTGCTAAAAGATTTGGTTTAAGGTTCTTGCGGTTGTCGCTGAAAATACTTTGATCACGTAGTCACCGTATCTATGTACTTTTCTGGTAGGGCTGGCACTTTTTTGGGGAACTTGTTGGGGGTAAAAGCCACTAAGACTAAGAACAGTCTTCAGTAAAAATAATCATAGTAAATAACAATCATAAAAACCAGTAAGAGCAAACTTAGGAGGAATCACACTGAAGAAGGAGGATTGCACCAGAGGTTATCAAGTCTTGGCTCTTGTATGTTCATTTAGGAATTTTGTTGCTTAGAAAATTTGGTTCAGAAGCTTAGGTATTTCAAACATAGCATTGTGGAAGGAATGTGGCACCCATTACAGAATTAGATTAGTTTCTCTGATAACATGTTTTTGGGCTTCTTATGTATTCCACTTTTTTTAAACCAAGAATATCATTAAAGTAGTAGCTGATACAGAAAAGCTAGTGTTTTGTGATTCTCATTCATTGTTTTATTCAAGGTCATTAAGGTTAAGTTTTTGGTGTTGGTTTTGCAGTGCTCTGGATAACATCTAAGTCATGAACGTTTCTTATGTTTAGAAGTGTGCTTTAGCCATTTGTAACTATTTTAGTTTGCTTAATTTTTGTTCATAGAAATTTCCCAAAGGGTGCTTTGAGGGAGCACTCCTGGGATCTCAGTGCTCTGGAGTCTGAGGAAGGAGGATTGGAGTTTGAAGCCAACCTGGACTACAGATAGACTGCCTCAAGAAAGCCACATAAAAAAAGAAAAAAATAATTAAAGGGAAAAAGTGTGATACCAAAACTTCATTGAATATAAATCTCTCCATAAAATTGTTTCTCAAACAACCAGGGAATGTCTAGTTGGATTGCTTCATTGTCCAGTTATAAGAAGGAAACCTAAAGCAAAGAAAGGAGATTGAACCTCTGAAGAATTTTTTAAAAAGGATCAGTTTACCTGTCCCAGACAGGTAAGATCAAGTTGACCTTAAACTTTTAGAATGTAATGATGAGTTCTCTGGTCCACAGAAGCCGTTAACAAGGAGGGCAGATAAATTTTGTCTTTTGAAGTACTCTACTCTTTCAATGATTGTAATAAAGAACCCATACTTCTTTATTAATCATAATGTTCTTTCCTGCCAGAATTATAAGCTCTTTAAGGACAGGTTCTGTTCTCTTGTGTTCATTGCTGTGCTAGCATGTAGTAGACATAGACATACTTGATAAATTCATAAAATGAAGTTCAGAAAGATAATTTTGAAAAGCTTAAAAATACACTTTAGTGTTATTGACACTGACTCAAAAACGTAGACTTTGAAGCACAGTATGACAAACACTATGTAAAGCTGGGCCAGGTGAAATTCTTGAAAAATACTACATGAAGTGGGACTCGGTGGTGCAGGTCTTTCTTCTCAGCACTCTGGGGGGCTGAGCAGGAGAGTCCCAAGTTGGAGCCCAGTGTGGGCAACTAAGCAACTTGGGTGAGACTCTGGCTCCAAATCAGAAATAAATAATGGGCTGGGAATGAAGGTCACTGTGAAGGGCTTGGGCTCGATCTCTGGTAACACAAAAATACATACATATATAAAAGAAAAATACTGCAGTAAAAACTAAGCTCTGTCGCTTTGGGAGTCTTAGTGTAAATATGATCTAAAACAAACAAATATGGTCATTGAAATCTTAGCCTTATGCAATTCTGAGATGATGTCCAAGTGACACAGACTGTGCTTATGAAGATAAAAATACCTGACATTCTTAAAGAGTCTGTAGCCCCTGAAAACAAATCCTTACATCCTAGTTTCAAAATACTGATTTTAGAACAAGTAATTTAAAAATCTCTCACTTCATTGATTTGATGAGAGCTACAAAGAGAAATTTCATTAATACTTTTTGCTTTAGTTTTACAGAACAGAAAGTTGGTCAGTAATGATTCAGAAGATGAGCTTCTTCTGTAGTCTTATGGAGCCCACTTGCGAACCCAGGCCTGGAGGTGGAGCTCAGTGGTTGAGCATGTGGGTAATAGGCCCTGAGCCTCAGTCTAGACCTCAGCACACACACCCATACCCCTGCCAACAGCCAGAGGGGTTGCAGGCCAATAATTTCAGCACTATGGGAAGCTGAGGCAGGAGTATCGCAGATTTGAGTCCAGTGTGGCCAATTCAGTGGTTTTGTAAGAATCTGTCTCAAAATAACAATGTCTGAGGATGTGGTTTATTGCAAAGAACATAGATTCAACAGGCTAATCCCCAGTTCAGCAAAAAAGAAAAAATAAAATCAGTGTTAGAAGCTCCCAGGAAGGACATGATGTTTTCTGTTTCTGGTCTATGAAATTGAAATTCCTATAAAAATTGTAGTTGCATTAAGTCAGTAAATAATTCAGGTTTGAAAGGAATAGATAAATAAAACCAGTTTTGCCATTTAGATAGTTTAAACATGTTGATTTAACAGCCTTCATCTCTTAGGCAGTCCTGAGAAAATTGGGATGTATGCCAGCCCTTTTCCTAACCATATTCCTCAACACCTTAATGTCCACCGTGTGCCTTCTCTGGACTGCACTCTGCATCCATACAGTAAAAGTCTTAAAATTGTAAATATTAAAATTGAATTAATAACTCAGATTTTGATATCAAAGTTCTTTCTAAATCTGTTCAAGGGACTTTTTAAGCATTTAAGATGTTAACTGACAGATATAAACATTTGTTTGGTACTCCAAAGAGTACTGATATATGTAATCAAAATGTTTGTTCTGTCTTCTGGATAAAATGGATGTGTTTGAGACTGGCTTGATATACAGATTGTTGTTTATTCTGAAGTTCTGTTGTAGTTTTGTTTGCCAGAAGAGTATCTGTCTGCTAACAATTCCAGCTAGGGAAAAAAAATTCTAGTCTAGTTTTGGAGTCAGATAAACAAATCTGGAAGACTTTTTGTCTACTCCTTACATGGCTTTTCTTCTTTTCTGTAGACTTGTCCTTTTTAACTCAGCAAATGCTCGAGTACTTACTATGGGCAGGGTACTTTGCTAGGTGTCAGGAGTGAAAGACCTGTCATGTCCCGTTCCCACAGCCCAGAGTTTACAGTCCATCTGTATACACAAATCAGAGAGTTTTTAAAATGTATAAAACAACTGGAGATGGCATGCAGGGCCATACTTGATTAAGTGTCATATGACTAAAGCAGATTAAGTGTAATGACTTCAAAGTGAGAGTGACCTTATCACCTTCCATACTGTAGGAATTGAAAGATCCATGTGGATGTGGAATTTAGGAAAACAATCACTTCTGAGCCAGATGCTACCTTCACACTCCACTCAGTTAATCTGATGTGCTGTGAAACTCATTCTCAAGTCCCATATTTTTGAATGTTCTTCAAAAATTTGCCTCTAGAGAGTGATTTTATGTCTTGAAACAGATGAATATTAGCTCTTCCTCAAGATGAAAAGCAAGATAATTGTATGTGACCTAAAAAACTTGCCTTTGCTGGACCAGGGCTTGTTGCTTATTAGACACATTTGAAAATGGTAAAGGATCTTCTGCCTAGCAAACAGAATGGTTAATTTCTGGGAGTGTTGTTTAGATTTAATCAGTAATTATCATTACCACTGGAACAGATTTTGTACTTCATGTAGATCACAATATAGTATATTTAGTCTTTGATTTCAGCTTTCAAACCTCACTTTTTTGTTTGTGAGAACCAATAGGGCAAAGATAAAACTTTTGTCTCTCTATAAGCAAGTCTTTTTTCTGAGGCAGGGTCTCACTCTATAGTTCAGGTTGGTCCTGAATTCACTGTGTAGTCCAGGCTGGCCTCGAACTGCCTCAGCCTCTTGAGTGTTGAGATGACAGGTGTGTGGTATGTCACACTCAATTGTGCCTCCTGGGGAATGGAACCTGGTACCATGGCTTTCTAGGCATAGGCTCTAGATGCTCAGCTGTACCTTCAGGCCCCCTCTATAAGCACTTTTTTTTCCCTTGAAACAGGATCTCACTCTCTAGCCCTGGCTGGAACTGAACTCACTGGTGCAACCTACGCTGGCCTTGGACTCAGACCAGTCTGCCTGCCTCAGCCTCCAGAGTGCTGGGATTACAGGTGTGCGCCACCACACCCAGCTTTATGTGGTGCTGGGGAAATCATCTCAGAGACTTGTGCTTGCAAGGCAAGCGCTTTAACCCCTGCGCCATTCCTCCAGCCCATCTTTAAGCATTTTAATAGATTGTTCATCTCTGAGGACTTTCCTTTGATGTTTGCAGATTTTTCTTCTGTATTATCATTGAAAGATTTCCAGGACTCGGCTGGGCTCAGTGGTTATAGCACTTGCCCGGCAAGTGCAAGGCCCTGGGCTTGATTCCCCAGCATTACATACAAATTAGCTGGGTGAGGTAGCACACACCTATAATCCCAGCACTTCGAAGGCTAAGGCGGGAGGGGCAGGAGCAATGCCTGTGTTCAAGGCCAGCCTGGGATACATAGTAAGTTCAGGACTAGCCTTGGAATTGAGTGAGACCCTATCTTAAAAGAAAAAAAAAGATTTTCAGGAAATTTGGAGGGACACTCAAAAAGTTTGTAACAGAGGTTTAATCCAGTCTTTTTCCTGTCTCTTTTTACATTTTTAGCTTCTGTTGGTTGCGTGCTGCTATCATTTTGGAAGGTTGGGAGGTCCATTTTACTTGTTGGCTTTGAGTCTGACAGAGACTTGATATGAATCTTAAAAGAATAGACCATCTCTGACTGCTGATCACTGTACATTGGCTTTCATTTTTGAAAGTAAATCTAATAAGCACTTGCTGAAATTGAATAGGATTGTAAGTTTATTTCCTGGCATTTTTGGAAACCTAGTAAAAGTGTCAGTAAGTATTCTGGATATTTCACTAGGATGGTATGTAAAAGGAAAGAACAGTTTAGAAAGCATTTAGTAAAAATAATGCTAGTCAATAAAAGTTTTTGTAATGAAGAAAAGGTCTACTGCAATTCAATATGATAACCACCAGTCACGAGTGGTTGAACCTTTGCAGTGGGGCTACTTTGGCTGAGAATAGAATTTTTAGTTTTAATTCTCTCTTTCTCTTTTTCCTTTTTGAGACTGTTTCACACTGTAGTGTAGACTGGTCTTGATCTCACAGTGTAGCCAGGCTGTCCTTGAACTCACAGCAGTTCTGCTGTGGGATTATAGGTGTGTGCTACCACACCCAGAGCATTTCTTGTTCCCTTAGACTTATCAATTCATCTCCCAGTTGAGATGTTTAGAAGGGTGGTCACAACTAATGAAATTGATTTCTTAACCTATTATTGGACCATAAACTATGATTGATGAAAGAGGACTGGAAATACTGAATTGAGATCAAGATGTTTTTGAAGGTTGTGCTCTTGAGAGAGTACCAAAACTCCAGGAACACATTCATTTGCAACGGCTCATGTTGCAGATCCTCCTCTGTAATGTCTGTGCTGGGTGGTTCTGGACAGCTGGAGCTAGCGTTTGAGAGGGAAACAAATGGATGGTAAGAAGAGGTGACTCTGCAAGACCTAAACAGGAGTCAGGTGATATACTGAGGAATTTGGAATTAATCATGGTCATCAATAAATTTAATTCAGGCATCTTAAATTGCAGAGTGGTCTGTGCTGCTTCTGATGCGTATGTTACAAATTATCTTGAGTTTATAATCGTTTATAATCCTTTTTTTTTTTTTTTTTGAGCCAGGGTCTCACTCTGTGGTCCAGGCTGGTCCTGAACTCACTTCGGCGCCCAGGCTGGCCTTGGACTCAAGGCAGTCCTCCTGTCTCAGCCTCCCGAGTGCTGGGATTACAGGCGTGTGCCACCACGCCCAGCTTATGTGGTGCTGGGGAATCGAACTAGGGTACTTAGCGCTTGCTAGGCAAGCGCTTTAACTGCTGAGCCATTCCTCCAGCCCTTGGGTTTATAATCTATGTTGAGATTTTTCCCTTGTCTCTCTACATGTATAATTGAAAGATAATCTGTATTTGGAAAAAGGTGTGTGTTTAAGTCTGTCCAATTCTCACCCTATTTGTAGCTGAGAAAGTCCTTGAGAGCTGATGAAAATACTTTCTCGTGGTACTAGAAATCAGGTCCTGCACACGGAGCTACATCCTCACCCATTTTTATTTTTGTTTGAAACAGGCTTTTGCAGAGTTGCCCAGGCTGAGCTTGAATATGTAATTCTCTTGCTTCAGTCATCTGCTTTACTGGGCTGATTGGAAATACTGTTTTCTTGGCAGTAATCAAGAGATTATTATCTTTCCTTAGTAAAATACATTGGTACCTTTTTTTTTTTTGGCATTTGAGATCAAGCCTTCACGCTGAGTTGCATCCCCAGGCCATTTTTATTTTTGATTGTGAAACAGGGTCTCACTAGGTTGCCCAGAGTGGGCTCCAGCTTGATTCTTCTGCTTTCACACCCCTCAGTGCTGGGGTTATAGGCCTACACCACCAGACCAGCTACATTACTCTTTGTTTAAGATATGAAACTGTTCATTATCAGGCATTTTAGGGAAAGCAGCTATCGTTTTATCTTTATATTTGTGTTCTTGACTGTATTCATAAATTATATATGTTGAGCTACCAAATATTTATTTATTTAGTACAAATTATTATAGTAGAGAAGTTGTTTACTTAAATGTTTTGCAGTTACAGTTTCTCGGCTTACATGACAAAACTTTGTTGTAATAGTCTAAATTTTTGAAACTAAACTATTGTTTTTCTGTTATCTTCAGATTACTTGATTTATATTCATAATAATAGAATAAAAGTTCATATCTACCATAGCTGCTTTTCTTTTAATTGGCAAATTCTTATCTCTAAAGGAGAGTTCTTATTTATGATTTAGAAAGACTGTAATAGATAATATCTCAACCTTGTGTTTGTTATCTTAGCTGCCTCTGTATAGTCTCAAGGTAATTTTATTCATTCATTCATTTGTTCATTTATGAAAAATTTATTGAGATAATAGGTGTGGGGGTGCAGGTCTGTAGTAATCCCAGCACTTGAGGATGTTGAAGCAGGAGGATTCAAGTTTATTCCCTGCCTGGACAAGGTAACGAGACCATTTCAAGAAAGTAAAAAGGACTGGGGATGTAGCTCATTGTGAAGACAGACCCTGGACTCAATTTGTGGTACCATAGTAAACAAAATTATTGAACCCCTTTCACTTGCCAAGTGTTGATGAGAATCCTAGGGATATATCAGTGAACAAAGCAGGCAAGAGGTCCTGGGTTCAAAGAGCTTATGTTCTGGTGGGAACTGATATTTAAAATGCATAATTCAGAACAGTGAACACAAGGACAGAAGATCCTCACATGATATTCCTTGATGAAGCATTTACTGGTCTTTGAAGTTTTGAGCTCTATACCTTTTATTGTGCATAAGACATAGAAATTCAGGGCTGGAGGTATTTATGCCTCAGTGTAAATCACAAGCCTTGTATGCACTACTGTTTTATTAGTGATTAGTTTATGAACACCTCTTGACCCAGACACTCACTGTGCAGTGTTCAAAAGGTAGTCTTGAGCCAAACCAGGTAATTTTGTTCTCTCTCACACAAGTTAGGAAATATGTTTATTATTAGGCTTTCAGAGTTGGGTCAGTTTTAGAAAAGTACAAAATACATTTTTCTTTAATGTAACCTTATTACTAAATTAAGAGGAAAAGGTAAGGGAAAATGATGTCATTATAGCATAATTGTGTATTTATGTCTATAAAATGTGTTGGTAGTTTTGAAGAATCGGTACTGCTGAATTCAATTGTGATTTCAGTGAAGTTCCATGCACTAAGTAAGGAGTGAGAGATTTGCACGCTTTTTTATTCTGTCAGACTTCAAGAAAATATATAGGTCATTCATGCTTCTCTGTGAGAAAGATTTGCTTGCTTCTTAACTGGGTTTGGGTTGCCTGGTGGGTGAAGCAAAATTCTCCTATGAGTAGTTAGGATCTTTTTCCTCCTTGGCAGATGGTAACTATTAGCAGTCTCACTCCACGATCCATGCTTGTTACCACTTGGCTGTATTGCTTTGTAATGAATCATGAGCCCACTGTTATTAAATTGACAAATGGAGTGATGTTTTTGACAACACTGTCATCATAAACATACATGAAATACTAAAGTCATAATAATATTTGGTGGACCTTATCATGCTCATACTGCACATATATTTTATGTATCTTACTGAAAATTAAATATTTTAAAAAATTCTTGCAGATAATGATTCCTTAATATTGTAGATATAAGGAAAAACATTGATTTGGAAGTTTGCTTAAGAGTGTAAAACAAGTGAAGAAATATGAATAAAGACTATTATAGAAAATTCATTCAAGTCTTTATATAAACAATGATATTTATTGGACTACCAACTCATCGTAAAGGGAGAAAGTTTGAATTATAGCAAGACAAGATTCACATAGAAGAGCTACTTTTTTGACAGTATCAAGCAGGTATAAGTGTGAGGCTTACCTAAGGCAGCTGTGGGTTATATCCATTACCTTTTATCTATTGTTTGCCTAATGTGCAAGTTGAGTACTCATCATCTTAGAATTATATGATGGGGAGTAGACAGACTATTTTGCAGTGTGTACAAGTTATAAGGATATGTTGGTTGACAGTGGACCATATGTATGAAGATGTTCTAGAAGGTATCCAAAAGATAATAGAGCTGAATGTGTCCTATCACCTAATTATAGCATCTTGCCCTTCTAATGTCTTGTGACTAAGCATTGCTCAATATATTTGTGGTGATGTTGGTCTACACTAACCTCCATGCTGCCAGTCATATAAAAATATAACACAACTATGGAAAGTACATATGAAATACGTGACAATTAACTGTATTACTGGCTTATATATTATACTATATTTTTATCATTTTAGAGTATACTCCTAATATTAAATACTTAAAAAGTTTTCTATGAAGTAGTATGCCATGTTATGCTGGCAGCGGCCATATACACCTAATGTTTACTGTGTCTTGATTTCATCCAGAGGCTATGTGAAAAGGTTGCTCTGTGTGCCAGTCAGATCTGTGCTAGCATCTGAAGATTCTCTCATAATGACAAGATTGCATAATGTTGCATTTCTGAGAGCCCGTCCTAGCTCTTCTTAGGCAACACGTAATTGTAGTATATACAAAAAAATGGCATCTCTGTATTGAGAAAGCTAAAAATAGAATCAAATCAGAAGGCAGGATGTATAGCGGTGATCCAAATAAATATGGTTACCTTAGCTAATTATTAAAACAAATTACGAACTTTCCAGCAACTATGACAATGCCTCCTGAAGAAGTATGCAAAGTCCTTATTTTCAAACCTAAGATGAGTTTATCTTAAAGTGACTTTGGGTAGGCTCTTACCTTTCCATTAGTTTTCTAGTCTGTAAAACAGAGATACACCATTCAGATATCTCCTTGTATCTTTCCAGTGGCCATTTTTCTTAGCAATTCTTACAAAAGCCAAGAATAAAACAAAAATTCTACTAAATAAGCTGTACAAATGATGTTATGGTTGCCTGAATTTTTTACACATTTCCTAAATAAGTTCAGATTGCTTGATGGTAGATGCTTAAAAAAACTTTTTTTTTTTAAAGGAGGGTACTTTATTTTGATACCAAGAACAGAGGGTAAAAGCTTCTGCTAACTGGAATGAGGCCTCAAAGAGGGTTGCCCACTTAAAATAATCTTCAAACTTGTTTAATTTCAAAATTTTCATGAAAGCAGTATATGTAAGAATATGGGAATATGCACTTTTCATGCATATGATCTGTAGTTTATACTGTGTAAATGCAAAAAGAAATAATAATCTTCAGTCTTTAACAGTTGACTGACTCGATTTAATGTTGGTACCCAGGTGTCTTGATGGAGGATTCCTAATAACCTTAGTCTTTAGGTGAATTTAGCTGGGTATCAGGACCCTTTTTAAATACATAAATACATAAAGTTTAGTCATAGAAAATTTGTTATGCATCATCATTGCTTATAGATAGAAGTTTTTGGTTAAAAAATTACAAAACTGAGAAAATTACATGTTCATATGAGGAGAAGAAGTGGCCTACAATTTCAGGGGGAAAAGCATGCTGTGGTCAGATTGCCTTTTAAACATTGGTTTAATACATAGAAAGCTGCTTTTGCATTTGGGAAGCAGTACAATATTATGTTAAAACTATGAGCTTTCATTGTTATTGTGTAGTTGTGTGTTGGTGGTTTATAATTTTAACACATGGTTGTTTGTGGAACAGTTCACAATATTGTTTGTATGGGAGGGACCTTTAAAGAGGAATGATTCTTCATTGTCATATGCCAGAAATATTTTAAGCAGTTCTCTTGAAAGTGTTTTTAAATATTATATATTAATAGTATTTTATTTTATATGTACTGACTCATATGATACTAGGGATTGAACACAGGGCCTTCACTCCGAGCTATATCTCCATCCCCTTTTTATTGCTTATTTGAGATAGAGTCTTGTTAAGTTGCCCAGGCTTGGCTCAGACTTGTGTTTGATAACAAATAGTGTTATCTGCTAGTCTTTGGATACTATAACTACTTATTGTTGCTTATATCTAGTATAAGTGTTCACTATACCCAAATTTTTTTTTACATGTCTTGCCCTAAATAGAGAAAAATTTAGGATCCTGTGTCTTGAATTCCAGAGAAGCCCTTACACATAAATATGCTACATTTGGGTTTTACAGATTGCTTGCTGCTGATCCAAGATAATTATGTGAGTATCCACATGAAGTGTATAAAATGTAGAATTAAAAGCTTTGTAATTATATATGAGTTTAATTTTAAGAGTAGAGGTTGATGTTTGTTTGTAGCAATTGATATTGTCCTCCTTCATCAGCACAGGCTGGACCCTCAGCTGCTAGCATGAAGAAACCTAGAGAATTTAGGACTCAGTATTTGTCTTAGTTATTTTTTCATTGCTGTGACTCAGTACCCAGCATCCACAACTTAGGGAGGAAAGGTTTATTGTAGCTTACAGCTGCAGAAGGTCTCAGTCCATTCGCAAGTGGGAGGCTGGAAAATGATGGAAGCACATGCAAGGGCTGGAGCGGAGGCAGGGCCAGAGCCAGAGCTCTAGTGGCTATGCCACCCTGGCCGGCTATGTGGTGCTAGAGAATCAACCCCAGGAGCTTGCACATGCTGGGCCAGCACTCCTAACTTCTGTGCTGTGCTCCCATCCTCTGTGGATGGTCATAAGGAATCCATATTTTCCTTTCCAGAAGCCACAGTTTACTATCCCAAAAATCTACCATTTTGGGGAAAATTCCTCAGACTTAAAACATGTGCCAATAGTAGTAATATTTTTATTATTTTGCTCTTAGGTTCTGAAATTTTATATTTCATTAATTTGAAAATACCTTTTTCCAGCCAGATCCCCAGAGAGATCCCCACAACGTGGTGGAAGAGAGACAGACTTGGAAGAAGGGCAGAACCAGCTCACGCCCTTCCATGTCAAGTCCACGCCTCCACCCCTTCCAGCCAGGTCCCACCTCCCAACCCTACACAGTATCCATAGGAACAGGAGGCTTTTGGGGACACTCCAGATCCAAACCACAACAGTGTTCACTGACAGTAAAAAGAAAAATTACTGAATTATGTATTCCATGCAGGAATCTCTGCTCCTAAAGACAAGCCTGCCTAGTTATAAACACAAAGTGAGTGAGGCTTTGGTAGCCAGATGCAGAATGAAGGGCGTGCTGATACGATTCGGTGCTGGACAGTTCCCACAGAGGTAAGATCTCTGTGGTGGTTATTTTTATTCTTGACCCTGTTAAAATCCAGGAAGTGAGTCTTTTCTCCTTTCTGTCTTTGGTAGAACTACTTTATAATCTTGGATATTTATTTGTAAGGCATAAGAAGTAACAGTTGGACGATGCTGTAGAACTTCCTTTGGCAGGTAGCTAGCTCCCCAAAGAAAGCTTCCAAAAGAAGCGGTAACCAGAATATATTTTAAAAATAGTCCACTGAAGTTAGCCCTCCCTTGTTACAAAGAATTTAATGTGTTTTGCTAATTATAGTTGAATCTATGTTTTTATACCTCCTCCTTTCTAAAAAATTCCCTGATTTTCTTTGCTGAGAAAAACTTAATTTTCTGGCTAATGCTTTACTACTTTAAAATTAGCTTGTTGTTTTTATTTAATAAGTGTATATAGAATAAGGTTCAGGGGCATAGAGACAGACATAGTAGATAAAAAACCTACCTCATGAAGCTTACAGTTAGTAAAATAGCTTTCTTGGGTACCATCAAAATTTTGTGATTGGCATTTGTTTGTTTAGAGATAGGGTCTCGCTCTTTAATCCAGATTGGCCCTGAATTTAAACCCAGGCTGGCATCAAGCTCATGGCAGTCCTCCTTCCTCAGCCTCCCAAGAGCTGGGATTACAGATGTGCACCACTGCACCAGCTGACATTTGTTAATTTTTATATGCCAAATCTCTTTTGAAGGAGTGTTTTGGGTTTTGATTCGTCGTTTGTTAAGAGAGGAGTTCATGTAAGTCAGTAGTTCCATGAAACTGGTCCTTGCTACCTAAAGGTTGACAGTTTTTCCATGGATGAAGGGCAAAGAGGGATTATAGGGATGGTGCTAGCGTCACCTCCTCAGCTCTACCTTAGATCATCAGGCACTGGATTCTCGTTAGGAGTGTACAACCTAGATTCCTTGTATGCACAGTTCTCTGAAAATGTAATGCCTCTGATCTGACAGGAGGCCAGCTCTACCTACTGGGAAAAAGGGCAACAAGAGTATGTGCTTCCAGGCCTCACCCCCATACCCCCTACTACCAGCCATGGGGAGTGGCTGTGAATACACATGAAGCTTTGAATGCTGGCTTGCTGGTCACCTCCTGTTGTGCGGTCCAGTTCCTAAAAGCTCACTGACCATTACTGATCTGTTTCATTCAAAACTTCATTGGAGAATACTTTTCACCTACATGGTTGGAATTCTGCATACCCCTGTAGATTATTAGAGAATGTCATAGAAAGTGTTCTAGAGAGACATTTGGCAAGTGTACCAATAAAGGAAGGGGATAAAAAGCATGTCAGGAGCTGCAGGAAAGCCACATGTGTTATGGACAGAGTTTGAGGCCCATTCTTCTTGGTAACTAAAGTAAGAAAGACATTAATGACCATGGTCCTGAATAGTTTAATGGAGTAATAGATCAAATTGTGACCTCCGTTGGGTGAATTTTTATTGCTGGGACACAATACTCAACACCACAATTTAAGGAAGGTTTATTTTAGCTCACAGTTCAGAAGTCTCAGTCTGTTCGTGCTTGGCTGGCAGTGGTGGCATGGCAGAAGGCCTGATGGAGAATAGCTGCTCAGGACATTGCTGCAGAAGGGCAGGCACTGGGGAGGAACAGCAGCAAGAGTACAAGTTTCCAGGCCTCACCCCACACCCCTCCCCTCCACCAGGCCCCACCTCCCAATAGCATATGAAATCCAAAGATAAGCCACAGTGTCTAAATACATGAGGCTTTTGGGCGACATCCCAGACCTAACCATAAAAGTGAAGGACTGAATTGGTGTTGATATTGCCAGTTCCTGAGTGACCCTTCAGTCATCACACAGTGTTGAAATTGGAGATGTGAGGCCTTACCTGTGGAGACTACTTAGGAACAGACTCAAGACTTTTCCTATACTTTTTCTTGGATAAATGAATTTTCCTGTTTTAAGTTGTCAGCCTTAAGTTATTTCTCCAGCATCTATACCAATAAGTTGTACAGTGAATGATCAAGTACTGTGCAATGCAGCTAGAACAGATAATCAGTGTAATGAGTAAAGTTTACAGCTTAATTGCCACATTAGAAAAAGAATGTTTTGCCCAACAGGTGGAAAAAGTGCTGTATCTTTATGAAGATAAGTGAAGTCAGGTCCTCATATGCTTTTACTGACAGAAATTATTTCCTTCAAAAAACAAGAATTCAAGGCATAGTGGCATGCACATATACTCCTAGCTAATTGAGAGGTTAAAGCAAGAAAATCTTGTGTGAGGAGTTTGGATCCAGCCTCGACAGTGTACCCTTATTACAAGCAAACAAGGAAGAAAGAAATAGGAATTTGACTATTTACTCCGTAAAGGAAATACAAATATGCTTTATCTAAAAATGATTAGGATACTGAGCAAATTGATTAACTGTACTAAAACTATGTGCCAATCTTTACAGTTTTTTTGTAAAGCCTATGATATAAATTCCGCCTTATTTTAGGGTTCCTGAATAATACGTTATATTCTTTTGTGAGAGAAAAACTAACAATTATGAACCAGAGATACTGAAGCTGAAGTTCTTGAATGGGCTCTTTATTGTGTCCATGTAGCTCCTTAGCGTAAGTTACATGGGACAGTTGGTGTGTTTGTGCATTTTTCTGGGGAGGGGATCCATGACCTGAAGAAGATTAAGAATATCTGTGCTGAAGAGGAAAAGGAAGAGCAAAAAACTTAAGAATAAAAAGATTTTTTTACTTACTGAAACTTGCTGTATAGTACTAAAAGTCGGAGAAGTGTGAAACAAGTTTGTTAAATAATTTTTGCTGGTTTTGTTTTGTTGAGAGTTTTTTATTTATGGCTACTTTCAAAGGACTTAGGCAGTTGACAAGTCAGTTTACAGCTGTGCATATGCCTAACACCAAGTGAAATAGGGAAGGCTCTTCTGGCTCCAGATGTTTGCCTTCAGTGACCTTCTAGTTATTAGCCATAGCTGTGTGTCAAAAGATATGTGTGAGAATTTATCCTGTATTACATCCCTCTCATTGTGTGCAGAATTGTGTTTATTGACTTACTTCTATGTTTAAGGGTCTTTCCTATTTTTGTTCATACAGTGACAAAGTATAGCTAATTAAAGGCATTTTAAATCTTTCTTAAAGATTAAGATAAATTTGGTGGTGTGTTGTTGCTTCAGTTAAGAAAAACTGGTAGTAGCTGCTTATAGCGGCCTGCAGGAATAGCACAGCGGATAGAGTGCTTGCCTAGCAAGTGCAAGGCCCTGCGTTCGATTACCCCAGTACCACATAAGCTGGGTGGGGTGGCGCATACCTGTAATTCCCCATGTTGTGGGGAGGCTGAGGCAGGAGGATTGCGATGAGTTGAATGTCAGCCTGGCTACAGAACCAAGACCATGTCTCCAATCCCCCCCCCCCCCCAAACCCCACTGGTATAGCAGTAATCACAATTTTTTTAAAAAAGATGTATTTTGCAGAGACTTTTGTTTTAAATAGCCATCTACTTTAGTCTGTTTTTGACACGTTTTGGGGGACACTGGGTGTCTAGTTCAGGGCTGTCAGGGATGCAGTCCCAGCCCATTTTTATCTTTGATTTTTGAGATGGTCTTAGTCGCTAAGTTGCCCAGGCTTGTCTTGAACTTGGGGTCCTTCTGCCTCAGCTTCCCAGAGTGCTGGAATTACAGGCTTGTGGCACCAGGCCCAGCTTTACACACAGACACAAAAAATCAGACCTTGGAGGTTAAGCTCCAGTGTAATTGCCTTACCTCTTCAGCAATATGTATGGTTTTGCGGGCTTTGCCCGCAAGTAATTGTATTCTTTATTTAATGTTTTGCAAAGAAATAGCAGATTTACCATTTTTAGTTGGCAGAGGTTAAGTATGCAGTCCATTTCTAGTATGGTCAGTTAAGCAACTAGATATGAAAATCTTTTTTCACTGCCGGGTTTTTCCTACAACATTGTTTCCTACTGTCATAACTAAACTGTCCTTGCATATTGGCTTTTTCATCTGATTCTGCAGACTGATCAAGCCAATGTTCCGAAATACCACATGGGTGTAGTGGTTATGCCTTATTTCTCTACCTCCTCATTGTGTGCTCTTAAGATCAGTTATGTTAGAACAGTGTGTCATGGTGATTATGTATGGTTGTATAAAATGGGGCAAATGTTGAGAAAATGGTTGAGCCAGTTTGCTTCCAACTTTGCTGTACAAGGGAAGATCTTAATTCTTCCCATTTCCTGAAGGTCTAAGGAGGGAGTGGAGGAAACTGTAGCAGGAGAGACCGTTATCTCACCCCCAGAGTGCCTAGTAATGTCAGGAAGGGCTTTGATGAAACCACTGGCCCTGCTTATAGATCTTATTTTCCAAGCCTTTCATTATTTTATTTGCCCTTTTCTGAACTCTACAATTTCCCTCTCTTGTAGCTGGTTCGATGCCCAGAACTGAATGCTGTGCTCCAGCTGTGGCCTCACCGGTGCTGACTAGAGAGGAAGAGCCACCTTCATAGCTTACATGTGATTCCTCTGCTTATACAACCCAATACTGGATTTACTTACTTTGGCAAGATAGCTGCATTGTGCACTGTATTTGATGTTACGTGTACTGTAACCCTGGGTCTTTCTCTGCATTGCTGCCGTTAAACCCCCAATCCTGCCAATCTAAAACTCCTGCCTTTGTTTACCTGTCCCTTCTCCCAAAGAACCCCCCCCCATGCATTCATCCACAATGAATGTTATCTTTTTATTCTCATTTCCTTTTACTTTAATCTTAAAACTATGGCAGACCTTTCACGCTGTGCTATACATTGTCAATTGTCAGCCATCTTATTTTTCTCCCTGCGTTGGTAATGGGGACATCCTCTGAGTCTTTCCTCTGATTTTTCCCTTTTTTAGTCATTAGGCACTTGACATGGTGGATTCAGTAAGCATTTACCTGTCATTTCCTCTGAGAAAAATACCATGAACTTCTCTGGTTTGGCCTCCTGGTGAAGTAGTTTCTACTTTGGCACTATAGTGCCCATTCTCCTGACCTTCCCCCATTCAAGATGATAGTATTGTCTTACAGCCTTTCCTCTGTCTGGGAGACATAAACATCAGTTGACCCCCAGAATGTCTGATAACAAAGAAAGTTGCAGTTTTTTATTGTGCATAGTATAGTCATTAATGATTATAATCACGTTCTCCACCCCAACTTTATTTTGAGAAAACAATTAGAGCTTAAGTTAGAGATGAGTGAGGTTTAAAAAAAAAGAACGGAGAGAAGGTTTTATGTTGAGGATGTGATTCTACAAGAAAGCCAAAGTGAGGTTCTAACTGGATCTGGTGGCTGGCTAGAATGGAAAGTGATACCGTTTTTCCTGGAATCTGGACCATTATTATATTCTCAGAGTAGATTTTTATGTTGATTTATTTAGAACTGTTGATACAGGCACACAGTCTTTTAATTACATGCTTACATGCTTCAGTTAAGGAGTTAAGAGTGTGGAATGTAGAACCTTTTTTGTTTTACTGTGGAGGATAAGAATTGGAAGATATCCACGCATCCTTTTTATTCATTTCTGAGCTTTTTGAGTTTAACTAAATTGTAGTGTTTCTTTATGGTGGTCAAGCTGATGTTTTAATTCTTCCCCTACTTTTTTTTCCCTTCGCTAGTTGATGTGCCCTTTTTAACAGATTATCCTTGGATTTATGGTCTTCACTGAACCTAGAAGTTATTGCTTATGTGTATTTTTATCTTGAGAGAGTTAAAATCAACTTGGAAATCTGTCCCACAGTATTTTAGCACATCAGTTCACTATCATGTGGACTTAGGAGTTATCCTACATCTTTTCTTCAGGCACCAGATAGATATTGCATTGTAAAAGCATATTACAGCAGTGCACAAGTTAGACGTGGTAAAAATTTATTAGCTTTTTTGGTGAAATATACAGTATATCACTTGACTTCTATATCTGAAAGCATTAAATATTTCTAGTTTCATTATTTATAGTTAACATAAGTCAAGTGAAATTTTAAGTTCAATTTGGTAGTCTCAGAGAGAATGAGGCTTGCCTGTAGTTTCCCACTATGTATATTATCAGAAATTGGTGGGTTGGCATATGTGTTTTGCTTCCTAATAAATATGGCACCTGTCTTCAAAGGAACATTGGTTTTATTCCTTGACTTGTGTGTGAAGTACTAGTGACAGAGCCAACTGAGCTCTTTTGTGTGCTGAATGCTCTCTAGGCAGCCGGAGGAAGTGAGCAGTGGCGGTTTCCATCTCCATTTATGGCCTTGGAAGGGTGAAAGGGATAGGGTTGGGACTCTCCATTTATGGTTCTTGGAGGAATTGAAGAGTGGTTGGGTGCTCTTGGAGGCAGAAACTAGACATTGTGAGATAAAAATAAATTGGTGAGGCAAGTTTGCAGTTCAAATTCCAGTCCTTGCGAGGAGGTCAGAGGGTGCTGGGAAGGGGAGTGTGTGGATAGTCAGATGAGATGTGTTGCTGCGTTTGTCTCCTTCCATTGGAAGTGTTGACTTGACTCTCGTTTACCACGTTCTTGTTTCTGGGTTGGTTGTGTGTATGATTGACTATCTTTTACAGAAAGAAAGAAAAAATACTTTTTAAACAACTATTATTGGAAACTTCAGTTCTCTAAGGCCTGATTTGGGACATCAAAAGAGATGTGCACAAAAGGAGAAATGCTACAGGGGATGGTGTCAGGAGCAAGATGGCTGGCTTTAGAGGAGGGGACTAATTTTGCTCTCTTTATGTCTGAGGAATATCATATGTATCGCGCTTATCTTTGATTTCTGTCCCTGTAGGATAGATATAAAAAGGATTTGGCAGAGTATGTTGTAGATTGTCCACTGTGATTTAAAGATAATGAACTTTCATGGAGGCTCTATGAAGATTATTGACAGTTGTCTTAGAAGGTAATATATTGACTTATGGCAAGTATTCTGAGCTTTGGAAAGAAGTTATAGTTCAGCTGATCCCTAAAGTTTAAGTCAGAGGTGAACTGGTTTATATTGTTGAATTAGATAATACTTGGAAAGCCACCAGGGAAAAGGGGTCTTGTATCTCAGGAAGTTCTGAGTGAGATCAAGTAAAGTAGAGGGAGATTAGAAGGAACCAAGGGAGGCAGAGGTGAGGGAGACCCTGGATGTAACCTGATTTTTGAAGCTGAGAATAATTCCTAGAGTTATTTTTGAAATATGTAAGATACCATAAGATGTACAGTTAAACTCGGAAAACTGAATTATGTGTTGGAAATAAAAATGATGAAAAATTGACAGATTCTATAAGATATGAAGCTCTCCAGGTTTATCTGTGGACTTGCTTCGTGGTGATACTTACTTTGTCTGTTTGGCACAAAAAAAAAAAAGGTAAAGTAGTTGCCGTGTCTTGCTCTCTCTTCTGAAAAGAAACTGTTGCCCTTGCTTGGTTTGTTTCGCTTGACTTGGTAAACTAGCAGATTGTTCAGTTTTTTACACTTGTGGGTTTAGTGTACTGCTTCTGATTGTGAATGTCTGAGACCGGGAGCTTGTGGCAGGGCTTATGGATGTGGCTCTGTATTACATGTTAGCAGCTTCCAGAAAGACAGAATGATGTAGGAAGGAGTAGATTATGTAAGCAATGTTTTACCAGGTAATTAGTTAAGGCAGGTTTTTTTCCACTTGCATTCCTTCTTAATCAAAAGTGAGAGAGGTATTCTTTGCTTTGGGAAATTCTTTCTGTTCCTCCCTCCCTCAATTTTTTTTTTTTTAAATTCTGGGCACCATAGCAGCTGTCTCTCTTCTGTGGCAGGTGTGCATCCTATTGGCTGGCTGGTATTTCTTGTTTTTTTCCCCCCCTTATTCTTTTTTAAATGGGGGAGGGGGTGTAAAATAATGTGTACGGGGTACATGCAATAATGTTGTAATGTTTTTTGTTTAATGGATAATTAATTGCAAAATGTTTGAATTATAACATGTTTGAGTAAATGCTAAATTAGTATTTTTTCTAATATAATAATGAATTTGAAATCTAGCATTCCTGTAACAATGTGTCTGTGTTTGTCTGTCTGTGTCTGTCTAATAGTAATTAATATCTGTGGTCCGTATCTGGAAGAGGAAGTACAGCCTTAAAAGAATAACAAAAGACTTTGTGTCTTAGACCCTTCGCAGGTGTTACAGTCGGGTGAAAGAACATGGTGTTGGGAAAAGAAAGAGCAGTTACACATTTGAACAGTTGGAACAGGTGTTTGGTCAGGGAGGATGGGATGCTCAGCCCTGCCAGCCTGTACTTATTAACAGTAGTGGCTTGTACCAGGAGCTGGAGTCAGATGGCAGCACTATGGAGGACTATTCACAAGAGGACTGGGGAAACCACAGTCAGGATCTCCATGGATATCCAACAGATCAGGAATTGGGTAAGAAAGCCAATATATATGATACTTATGTGTGAGTATATGTATTTATCTCTTTGCTATTCTTATCATCAGTGATGTTTTCTGGTACTGTCCTGTGGCTATCACAAGGCATTTCACCAGTCTCTTTGGGATAATGTTGGTATCATTGGTTTATCCTTAAAGTACCAACCAGCACCTTGTAATTTGGATATAATCAAGATTCCAAAAGTTGTAAGAATTCCTAATTCTGAGCCACGCACACAGGGACAGTGACAGGTAGAAACCGGTGCAGTTCCAAATACCCTAATCTTTGTGGTTCTAAGATTCCTGCCAAGAGTATTGACTCTGCCCAGTAGCTATAAATCTGAATCTGTTTTCCTTATTTCATTCCAAATACTCCGTCTTTTCTGTCTGTGACTTGGGAAAGGCCTCCTCCCCAACTTTAAACAACAAATGAGGAGTAGCCTTGGCTTGTGCCAGAAGGAGCTGATGGCGTGACTCTATCAGTGACCGTGCTCCTTCAGCCTTCTGAACAATCCCAGCAGCAGTGAAAGGATGCATGCACTGTGAAGGCGTTCAGAATGGAAAATGCTTATCTTGCCTATCAAATCTACAGTCGTGTGTTGTGGTTAGGACTGTACGTATAGTTTTTGTTTTTACATTAGTACTCTCAGTTTTAATTTTTGTAATCTAGGAGTACTGATCAGATTTCTGTTGAAGCCAATATATATTAATAGCAAATTGTGTAATGAGTGCCTATTTTTAGGTGACTGTTCTTTCCCTCTAGTAGCTGGGTTCCTCAACTCCCCCCTGCTGGCCACGGACCTGTACTGTCCATGGCCTTGGAAGGACAGGGCTGCCAGGACAGATGAGGGAAGCTGTGCTTCCTGTTGGTGCACTACTGTTAGGTTCATTGCCACTGCTGCTTTGACAGGAGGCGGAGCTTTGTCCCCCCCCTCCAGTCCTTGGGAGGATGGCCTTCAACTAAACCCTCTCCCTGGTGTCGTAAAAGTTGGGGACCTCTGCAGTGAGATACTCAGGCAACCCCACAGAAGAATTGGCCGTATAAATGTGTTTCCCCTAGCTCAAGGTAAATGCCCACAGACACTGTTTTCACAGAATTCTTGTGATAGGAAAATGCTGACTCAAAATAAGAAGGAATTAACTGTTAATACATTTCTTACAAGTTCTGGTTTAAATCAGCCAATATTGAGAGAGAAGAGAGAGATTATAAAACTGTAAGATGAATAATGTTGTAATGAAGGGACTGAAAGATTAGAAGAGCAGATGCTGAGGGATCACTGCTCTTGATTCCACAGGAGTAGCAGAATCTAAAGTACTTTTGCATCCCATAGCACTGTTTTTTGCCATAGAAAATTAAGTCAGCCAAACTTTTTGTAGGGGTAATAACATGCAGATATGCTGATCCTGATAGTGGGGGAATAATTGCTGTATAAAACCTGCATAGAACATCCAAATAGAACAGAATTTTCATTTTTGTTCTTATAAAATCATGTTTGCAGAGAAATTAAGCTTTAAGCTCCTAGCTAGAAATCCACTGGTGACCTTGAAGTATTTTATAGTTATAGAGCTGCTTTCTGGACTTGCATATAAACGCATGCATCTCATTTTTATAAAAAATTACTTTTATAAATCTGGAACTGGAAAGTGTTGGACACTGGTTAAAACCTGGTACTGTACGATACGGGGTGAGATTTAAATGTAGCTACTTATCTGCGTAAATGTGTGCCATCACTTAGGAGAATATAATGTATTTCAAAATCGTTGCTTTTCAGATGAAATGCCTGTCACAAAGAGAACATTAAAAATAAAACAAGAGTCTTCTGAAGAAGCACAGTAAGTAGATTTTTCACTTTTTCCACAGTGTGTCTGCCTAAGTTTAAAGACCGTTGGGAATATCAGGGACTAACTGGATGCACCATGGCAGTTACTTTCATTCGTACCTCAAAGAAACTTATCTGTTCGTTCTTTTTCATTCTTGGCTTCAGTTGGTGATGTGAAAGGCTGAGAATTTCCTATGCACTAAGAAGTACATGTGTCACAAAAAAATAAGCACGATGATGGTGTTTGCTTGTGTGTGGATATGGGTATCTCTCGATATTATTATTGTGTAAATAAGACATACTAGGAAAAAGTAAGGGAGTGGAGGAAAAAAAAAGACACAAAGATGACTGACAGGGATCTGAGTTTACATGGGGCCAGGTCACATGACAGTTCTTTACGTGCATTACAGTTTGGGAATCCAGAAATGAGCTCTTGGGGCTGGAGGGATAGCCAGCACTTAGCGTGCTTGCCTTGTAAGTGCAAGGCCCTGCATTGGACTCCCCAGCACCACTTAAACCAGGCTTGGTGAGGCGTGCCTGTAATCTCAGCCCTTGGGAGACTGAGGCAGGAGGATTGCTGTTGAAGTGAAGCCAGCCTGGACTACAGAGTGAGACCTTCTCTCAAAAAGAAGTTCTTTGCTGAATTGTTCATGCATTCAGAAAAGAAAGCAGTTACTGAAGGAAGGAGTGAAAAAGTCCAGAAACAGGATCCTCCCCTGACCCCAAGTGTTCTTCCCCTTAGGAGTTCGGCGTCACAGGCCTGGGGGCGTAGCTCATTGGTTAGAGTGCTTGCCTAGGAATCATGAGGCCACGGGTTAGATTTCCCAGCACTACGTTGCTGAGCATGGGCACACACAACTATAATCCCAGCCCTTGAGAGGCTGAGGCAGGAGAATTTCTATGGTTTCAAGGTCAGTCGGGACTACATAGTGAGTTCAGGACCAGCCTGAACTATACATTGAGGCCCTTTCTCTCCCGTACCCCCCCCCCCAATTTTGTTTAACATCATCTGTTAGCATTTACAGGTTTTTTGTTTTGTTTTTTGTTTGTTTGTTTTTGTGAGGTAGGATCTTGATCTGATTTAGCCAGGGTGATGCTGAATTCACCATGTAGCTCAGGCTGGCCTTGAACACATGGCAGTCCTTCTGCCTCAGCCTCAACCGAGTGCTGGGATTGTGGTTCACTTTTAATGACATTAAATAAGTTCCTGTCTAGGGCAAGTGACCAATGCGATTTTTCACTTGGTGACCTTGAAGCAGTCGTGGCATCTGTCTGCTCGTGTGCCTTTCATTCCACCCATGCACGATAAGGTGAAGTCTGAGACACAATAAAGGAAAAACACAGAGGTCTGATACAGAGGGCTGCAGCAGGCAGCAGGCAGTACAGACAGACACATTAGTTGTTTTCCTTCAGTGAGCTACCACTGCTATCACATTTTTGCAGAACTTCCTTTTTTTTTCCTCAAAGAATCTCTTAGAATCACAGAATTCCCAGTGTTGTCGGATTTTGACTGGGAAGAGTGTAAGCATGCTGGCATCAGTTGTTTCCTAAAATTACAGCCATTGTCCTGCTCTTTGCCAAAAGTTTATAACCCAGTCACATTAGTTTAAATGGTGTCTCTTGTTGGAGCTAATTACTTTAAAGAAAGAAAGAAAGAAAAGATTGTAAAATCAAAGCATGCCAAATGAAAGAAAACATAGTTGATTTTAAAAATGAGTTATTACAGGCTTGGGGTATAGTTCAGCAGTTAAAATGCTTGCCTGGCAAGGGCAAGCAAGGCCCTAGGTTCAGTTCCTCAGCATCATGTAAGTTGAATATGGTAGCTCACGCCTGTAATCCTAACACTCACGAGACTGAAGCAGGAAGATTGCTCTGTGTTTGAAGCCAGCCCGACCTACATAGTGAATTCAGGATCAACCTATACTGCAAAGCAAGACCTTGTACCCCCCACCCCCCGCCCCCAAGAGGAAGGAGTAAGTCCATACCTTCAAACTCCTGTTCTCTAAAAGGACCACCAGCTTTGTCACAGAACGTCTTCTGTCTTTCATATAGTCACTTGGTCATACATGGAAAGCCCACAAGGCCCAGTTGATAGAACTGGGTATAAACTCGGACTTGAGAGTTGATATCACCAACCTTGAACCACTAGCCTTTTTCAGTAGTTGGAACTTCAGAAACCATTAACCAGAAACTTAAATCCCTGGGTTTAAGCTGCTGCTGTTGTCCCTTGCCTCAACACTCTGATATGAGCCTTGAGCTCAAAACAGCTTCCAGCTCAGGGGTGGGGTGGGGTGGGGTGGGGTGGGGTGGTGTGTGTGTGTGTGTGTGTGTGTGTGTGTGTGCGCGCGCGCGCGCGCGCGCGCAGAGGAGCAGGTGATGCACCTGATAGACTCTAGAGAAGTCTCCCTCCTATGCTGCCCCTTCCCTCGATTTTAGCTTGGGGGTGAGAGGAGCTGAGGAGCTTTCTGGTAGACCCTGCATTTCTTAGGCCCGTGGTTTTTCAGAAATGTCTTTGCAGTGCCTGACTATAGCATTAATAATGTAGTGTTGAGTGTGATCCTGCTGAGTTAGCTAACTTCATTTGGGCAGTGTTTTTTTTTTTTTTTCCTCTCCATATGTACTTGTGGGATTAAGTGAACTAGCTCCCATTACCTGTAGGGAAATACAACATTCTTCATCCTCTAAGAATGGTCACCTAATCTGCTCATTTATTCAGTGCACATTTATTAAGCGCCTACTGTATATCAGGCATTGAGATCTGTCTGTGAGCAAAGTAGACATAAATCTTTGTCTTCCATCCCAACTCCTCAGTGTGGTCCTCCTCGGCACCAATAGAACACTTCAGAAGAGGACAAGGAAGGGCAGTAGCCTTGAAAGATAGTTTTTCCTTAAAGTGCTGACCAACGCAGAAACAGTCATGTATCTTAGCCTCGCGGACACCATGCTCAGATACTGTAAAAGTGAAAGAGTTCATTTATGACCTCCAAATAGAGGAACAGTTCCCCAGGCCCTCAGTGACTTCATCAAGATGACCATCTTGACACTTGAGAAGCACTTTCAATATAAACCAAAGAGTAGGGGATAAAGAGCAGTCCCAGGGCTCAAGAAGCTCCCTGAAACCAAAATATTAGCCCTTCATCATCCTGCAGAGACTGTCCAGGGAGTAGAGGGACAGAGTGTTTCAAAAGCTCCTTCCCTGGATTGTATAAGAATTTAATGGGGAGTCTCAAGGTTCTATCTCTTTCCACATCTGGACAGATTTTTAAAGGCTCCATCTTTCTAATAAACTGGCCATTTTTGGCATTGGTTATAATACCCGTTGAAAAGAGGAAATCCAGTTTTCTTGTCTTAGTTTGTGAATGAATGTGGCAGTTGGGTATTTTTTGTAGGTTAAAGCCATAACTGACTTACAGTTTGTTGCCAACTTTAATACTTAGCAAACCAGTCTCACAGTGTCAGAAGTTTTGCCACACTTAAAAACAAATCTATATAAGAAGTACATGAAGTATCACTGAAGAAGTTGAACAGCCTGTGAAAAAAAATAATTTTTTAGAATATTGTCTTAATATGTTAACTGCCCAAGTCAAAAATAGAAAACTTTTATCTTTCTCTATAAAGTGCTTTCTGAAGTAGTATCAACTCATTGTCTTGAAACTTTTCCTCTTAAAACCAAGTTGAATGTGGACCTTTTCTATCTGAATCCTCAGATTTAATGTGCTAAGTTTTAAATTTGGGAGTTCTGGTGACTATCAGACAAATGGAAAGTATCATTTTGTTTTTATACTAGGTATTTAGTCATAATCATGTTTGTATGTTTTCCTATAGCACATGTATATAGGCCAAAATTATTGAACTTTCCAGGGTTTTCAGATTAGAAATAAAGCTTTTAATTATTTTAAGGACACTAATGAATGGATGCTCTAATAAAACTTCTATCCTCTTCTGACACATAGGTCTGAAGGTCATTATAGGTGTATGATATTCATAATTATCAGGTGTGGTAGTGTGTGACTGTAGTCCCAGTGACTTTGGAAGCTGAGGTAGGAGAATTGAAAGTGTGAGGTCAGCCTGGGCAATTTAGTTAGACCCTGTCACAAAAATAAAATTTTTTTAAAAGGTCTGGGTATGTAACTCCTTGGTGGAATATATGTGAGGCCCTAGGTCTAGACCTTAGTAGGGGGAAAACAAATTGTTGAGCCTCAGATTTCTGAATTCCTAGAATTTTGTGTGTAGTATTTATTTGTTTTGATGTAGCAGAACTGTAGAAGTAATGGAAAGCAGTTTATCACTAATTCCTAAAATCTTCCTAGTAGTATTTTCTCTCTCTCTCTTTTTTTTTTTTTTTTTTTTTTTGAGACAGAGTCTCACTCTGTACTCAAGGCTGGGCCTAAACTCATTATGTAGCCCAGGTTGGCCTCAAACTCAAAGCAACCCTCCTGCCTCAGCCTCCCCAGAGTGCTGGGGTTACAGATGTGTGCTGCCATGCCCACTTTCAGCAGTATCTCTTAAGTGTGTAGTACTGTGATTATCCAAAATGGAAGCTACGAGTCACATGTGGTTATTTAAGTGTTGTTTAAAATTAAATTTAATTAGATGTTTTTACCTTACTGGCATCTTAAATCTTGTGGTTACTGTATTGGGTAGCACATATATAGACCATTTCTGTTATCACAAAAAGTTCTCTTGACACCTGGGGAATTTGACTTCCGTTTCTCTTTTTAGGAAGCGAGACATCATGCAGAATATTGTGCAGATTTTGGAGTCGGTACAGTTGAAATGGGAACTGTTCCAGAGCTGGACAGATTTTTCAAGACTCCATCTTTCTAATAAACTGGCCATTTTTGGCATTGGCTATAACACACGTTGGAAAGAGGATATCCGTTACCATTATGCGGAGATCAGCTCCCAGGTGCCCCTTGGCAAGCGACTTCGGGAGTACTTCAACTCTGAGAAGCCTGAAGGGCGAGTCATTATGACCCGAGTGCAGAAAATGAACTGGAAAAACGTTTACTACAAATTTCTAGAGATCACTATCAGTGAAGCAAGGTGCCTGGAGCTGCACATGGAAATTGACTGGATACCCATCGCTCACTCCAAACCGACTGGCGGGAACGTTGTTCAGTATTTATTGCCAGGAGGCATTCCTAAGAGCCCGGGCCTTTATGCCATTGGCTATGAAGAATGTATTGAGAGGCCCCTATCACCCCACTTGGAGCGACATTCCCTGGAGCCAGGAAAAGAGGGCCGGGTTGACCTGGAAAGCCTGTCAGCACAAGCCTCGTTACAGGTGGAAGTAGAACCCACCCGAATTATTTATTGCTACCTCGGAATTGCTGAGGTCAGGACTCTGCAACAATGCTTATTTTTACATTTCCAAGCAAATACCAAAACCTTCAGCAAAGATTGGGTTGGTATTAATGGGTTTTTGTCTCAGAACTGTATTGTGGATCCTGGAGTTTCCCCCAAATCCATCTATATCAAATTTGTTGAAGTAGAGAGGGATTTTCTTTCCGCTGGCTCTTTAGTTGAATGCCTGGAAAAAGCCATTGGATACCCCTTAAAGTTTAACAACTGAATACACCATCCTTTGTAAGGATTTGGATTCTTCCCTCCCTGTCTCCGCTCACTCCATTCTCCAGACTCTTCCTCATCCAGATGTTGCCACCAGACTCTCCATGGGCAGTCTCCGAGTTGGGCCAATACAGCCTCCAAGGAACCATAGTAAACTTTGGGCTGAAAAAACGGACCTTACCACAAAATGCTCATTTTGAGCAAGCAAGATGTATAACGAACTTGCATGGTGGGTCGATTGTTTCTTTTTTAACAACAAAAGAACAATTTTTAAGTGGATTTTAGAGCCCTATTATAAACAGATGTAGTTACACTCCATATTGGACAAAACTTATACTTTGAGTTTCATATGAAATTTAAAAATTGTATTTTTTTCACAATACTTCATTTTTACACATCTCTATGTCTCTATATAAGTATTATTTACAATGCTGAATAAATAAGCAATAGGTAATGGCAAGTTAAACCTTGAATCACAGTGAATAAGACTTTTTCAATATCACCTTTAGCTACTATTGTATATAATTTTAGAGTTTCATTTTTTTCACCAACAAGTGTTTTGCTATTTCCAATCAGTGTTGCCTGCAAAGATCTTTGTTTCTGTGATGTACCAACTTTATGGTTGTGTTGCCATTTAAACTTTTTCAAAAAAAATATTAAAGTAATTCCTGGCCTCCTGGCATGCTAGTTGAGCCTTCTGTAGAAGAGCACAGCCCCGCCTGCATTAGGGGCTGTGCCCTGGCCTCACTGCTAAGAAAACGCAGCAGAATCGCGGCCTTCTCTAACTCCATCCCCTCTGTCCCTTGTGACCTCCTCATTTCTGTCAGTGTACCAGAGGTCACTGGACCTCCCATGTACTTCTATTTTTAAAATGAGGATATTCCTTCAGACTTTCATTCTTTATCAGGAATCATGAGTGAATCTTCCAAGGACCACATGTGGGAAATAGGTGTCATCTTGCTATGTCTAAAAAAAGAGAAGCAAAGTTACAAGAGAAACATTGAAACAAATTTTAAAAAGTGATCTATCGAAAGGAAATTGAAAGATGTGATTTCATTAGAAAGGTAACTGGCCTGTTTTTAGATCTTTCCGATACTCCCAGTGGGTCAGCCACCACACCACTTGGGTATTAGTACTTGGTTAAGAATAACTTACTAGTAGTTAAGGATCACTTTGGTCTCATGGCAGGAACTTGTTAGATTGCTTGTTGATCTTTAATGATTCATCAGCACCTCTCCAGTGCTCTACTTTAAATGGGCTACAAATTCAGGTAAGAACTCTGATTCTTGCTTCCCTATACCAGTGAAGATAAGATTACATATTATTAAAAAGATTTTTTTTGAGAGGCTGAAGTGGGAGAATTGCTGTGAGTTTGAGGGCCAGCTGGGCTACATAAGGAGCCCAGGTCCAGACTGGATTACAAAGTGAGACCCTGTCTAAAAATAATTTTATTTTCCTTTACCCACAACCTTGAATGGTCTCAAATTAGTGATTTTCTTACCTGATACCTCTCAACCTGTTGATGTTTATTTCTCTAATGATGAAGTGAGCTTGTAGTCAGTGGGTTGCCTTTATGTTACTTGAGTTTGGGCTTATGAAGTTGGCTGATGTAATCTGCTAAAAATAGGTGCCTGTTTAGGGAGAATAGCAATACCCCAAGAGTGTGTTGAGTGTAGCACCTGTTCTCCCTGGGCAGAGCTTGTAGGGAGGAACTTTAGGATACTCACTCTTCTTTGGGACTTGGAATTACGGTCCTAAAGGCTGAGGTACAGTGACCATCTTGAAGCTATAATCTTATGGTTTGTATCCAATGCTAAGTGCTGTAGTTTTTGAAAAAGCATTATTACCAGGAGTACTACATGGCATCTCCCAAACTTTGCCATTGACCAGTTTCAAAACTGATACTAATACTTAATGAATTTTTTCTGATCCTCCTTCCCATTCTCCTGGTTAGTTAGGTGAGGTGGAGAATATTTTGGGGACATTAGTGAAGATGTTTTTAGACCTCTTGTTACTGAGAATTAGGCATTGCTAGACTACTGTCACCAGCATGGGGAGGATGGCAGAGCCCAGATGTTGTATAAATTTTCACCATTGCTGGAGATGGATTGACTAGAGGGGGAAAGCACTAAGCTGAGCTCACCAGGAAAAAAAGTAGCTTGTTGGTAATAAGCATCCAGTTTATGGGGCCGAACAGTCTAGAAAAGAACACAGCAGTTTGTCAGTAGTCTGAGCATTGTTAAAACAAGAATTGGACTGCTGAGACCTTGAAGATGCCTTATAACTGACGGTGGGGAGGGGGCACTAGGAAGACATTATTCACTACTCAGATGTAAGAACCAGCAGTAGGAAACTCTTTGAAGATTTGAGATCCAGTGCTGGGAGGAAATGTATCAGACTCAGAACTTAGCTCTTGCACACACTTGTTTATGTAAGCAGAACCCCAGGCCACTCCCAGAGCTAAGCTCTTTTTTTAAAGACAGGTTCTCGCTCTGTAATCCAGGCCGGAGACTGGTCCTGAACGCACTATGTAGCCCAGGCTAGCCTCAGACTCAAGGAAATCCTCCTGCCTCAGCCTCCCAAGTTCTGGGATTACAGGCACGGGCTACAACGCTCAGCTTTATGTGGTACTGGGGAATCAAAGTCATGGCCTGTGCTCTTGGAAGCATTTTAACCACTGTGCCATTCTTCCTTGTTTTATACCAGGGTAGAGAGCAGTGTCCACCTAAAATACATCTTGGCAAAACTGGGCCTGGTGACACAGGTCTGTAATCCCAGTAGTCTGGGAGGCTAAGGCAGGAAGATCACAAGTTCAAGTCCAGCCTGAGTAACTTAGCAACTTAGTGAGGCCCTGTCTTCGAAGTAAAACAACGATGGGGAGGGGGGACAGGGATATAGCTTAGTGCAGCGACAGTGAGATCAATCTCCAGTACTACCCCCCCCCCAAAATAAAACATCTTGCCATCAGAGCTGTTCTGCTCACTTTGATGCCTTGATTCCCTCAGGATCTGAAAAAAGAAGTATAGAATAAGACAATCCTGGGACGGGTAAAGGTCCTGAGGAGACTGTTGCTGTGTCATGAGACAATTCACCGCACAGGTTCTTGGTTGTTGCTTTAATTTTTTATGTGGTAGATTGAAACCTGACTTTTTTTTTTTTTTGAGACAGGCTTTTATTAAGTTGCTAAATTGTCCAGACTGAGCTCAAACTTGCAATTCTCCTGCTTCAGTCTCCCAGAATGCTGGTATTCCAGGCTTGATGCCTGTTTTATTTTATTTATTTTTTTTTTTTTGAAGGCAGTTAGCAACAGAATCTGTACCTTCTGTGAACACTTGATAAGGATGCTCCCACCTGGTGATGCGATGCTGCTGCATTTCTGGGTTACGGTCAGTACACTGTACTGCCTTTCCTGGAAGGAGTGAGTAACTTACTGGGGTGACATAACACTGGGCTTGAAAGTAGGGAGGTGCTTCCAAAAGATGCATTAAAATGTAGACTAGAGTCCAGGAGATTTTAAATAGAAAAGCCAAACCATCTGCCTGCCCTCCTCCCGGATCTTGTCAAGCCCGAGTTTCAAGTTTCAGAGGATGTGAGGCTGGCAGTTACCTGCAGCCACTGAGCTGCGCTGGTACTAGATTCCAAGGATGGCATGGGCACGCTAGTGTTTGCTTAGGCGTTTCTCAGAGCCACTGCATGGCAGATATTTGAAGAGAAGCCAGGCAGGGCACAGTAGGAAGGAGTAGCTGAGAGGGTCTGTAGCGCGTTGTGTAGAAAAAAAATCTCGTGTTGAGGGCAGTGTTAACACAGCAGAACTGTGGATGGGGTACAGGGTTCAGCAGCTGCTTGTATCCCTTGGCAGCCCGCCGCCCCCTAGCTAGGAGCTAGCCTCAGGCATTCGTGGCCAGTGTTTGCAGCTTCGGGGGCGGGTGGGGTGGCGTGGCGGTCTGTTGACCGAGAAGAAACAACAGGTGCGCGCCCTTGCGTGAGGGCGCCCTGCCCAGCAGAGGGCGCCGAGATCCTTTTGAGCGAATGGCGGGGGCGGGGAGGGGGTAAATTAAATTCTCTGCGAACAAGATCCAGTCCTGGGAATTAAAGGATCAGAATGGACCTGAGCTGTTCACTGTGGGGATGGGAGGCAGCGAAGATACGGGGATAAAGGAGGAACGGAAATGCTTGCCCTGTCTTCCCGCACCGCCCCCCTCCTCAATCAGCTTAAGGCCTATTGCGGTTTATTTTGGGAACGCAGAGCTGGGCACGGACTCGCCGCCTCAGTTTCCTGCCCCGCCACTGGGGCTGCCTTTTGCGGGTCTTCCAGCTTGGTTGCGAGACCCAGAGTCGGAGTAATTGTAAAGGTTTGCGAGGGCCCGCGGCGGGCGAGCCTCTGACTTCCCTGCCCCCGGGGCGTGGCCGTCCCGGCTCCGAGGCCGCTGCCCCACCGCCGGCTGCCGCAATCTCGGCGGGCCCTGCGGGGCAGCCGGGGCCGCGCCCTAGCGCGGAGGTGACGGCCGCGGTCGTGGCCATCGCCTTCCCGGGCGCCCGGTGGCAGCGCCGCCCTGGTCGGGGAGCCTTTGATTCCGTCCCCTGTCGTCCACACTTGGGGGTCACCCTTGAGGAAGGGGCAGCTCTGCTCTTCCTCCAAGAAGGCCACCCAGGTTAGGCTGAGAACGCCGAGTCCCCAAGAGGCCGGTTAGTCAGGCCTTGGCCCCAGGGCCTTTACAGTGTGAGGGCTGCGCGCCGCTCCAGGACGAGGGGAGGCCGCAGGCCCTCTCCAGGCCTCGTCACCCTTCCTGCTTCGTGCCGCCCGAGGGGTTCTCTGATGCAAGGCCGGGGTCAGGACCCTCCTCCTCCCCTCTTGCTTCCTGGGCCGCTGGCTGGGCACCGCGACTCACCCACTCTAACCCTGCCGCTTGTCCCGGGAGGCGGCGGCGGCGGCTGGGGCCGTCTGGGCTCGGGGAGCGCCACACCCCCTCCACTCCCCGGCGCGCAGCGGGTCACCGCCCCTCAGCACGCCCCGCCCCTGTCGCCCGGGTCCCTACCCCACCACCGGCACACACCAGCGGATTTGGGCTGGAGCCGCCCTCGGGGTCAGTAGCCTGGCCCCAGTGCGCGTTTTGGCAAGCGCTCGTCCCAGGCACCTGTCGGGCGGTGCGTCCTGGAGTTGGCGCCCCTGACTCGGTCGGGGCCAGGGAAGGCCATGGTTTCCCCGTCTGGTCTCCCTGTGACCAACCTGCTGCTGTTTTTGTTCCTGGGGCTGAGTGCCTTCGGTGAGTCACAGTCGGGACCCAGGAGGGGTTTGGGATGCAGGGCGGAGGAATGCGACCCTGAGGGGGTCGTGGGCTGGAGCGGGGTCCTGCTTCCACTCTCACGGCCACCTGGGAGGACATCACTCTGCGGTCTCATGTTCCCCTGCTGTGGCAGGGGCTGGAGTGCGTCAGGGGCGGCAGAGCCCCGAGGCCGAGACCCAGATGCCTCTGGGCTGAGCTGTGGGAACCATCCCCTCCTCCACCCCCACTCGCACTCCGCCGAGCTGGATGAGCTGGGGCGCTAGATGAGACACGGACTAAAGCGCTTAAGGACTTAACTTCAGCCCCTCACGGCGCTCCCACCCCGCACCCAAGCTGATGTCAAGATCGGGGGAAGGCCAGGCCCTCTGGCTTGACACCCTGCATGTCAATTCCCCTGCACAGTTCAGTTCTTCCCTCTCGCCCCCCCCCCCCCTTTCTGCTTCCTGCCCTGGAAATAAAGGGAGGTGCACCGAAAACTCGACCGGGAGGTCATCTGGACACAGGAAATGGGGGAAGGGTTCGAGTGCTGACAGGAACAGCTCCCTGGCCCAGGACCTCCCGTCCCTATAGTTTGCCAGACTCAGAGGGACAAATTAAATAGGTGAGGTGACAGAGTGGAAGGGACCACTTAGGAGCAAGTGACTTGGTGTTGAAAGCGTCGGCTTCAGCAGAAGCTACGGGCCCGGGGCCACAGCCCCCACCCCAGGGCCCTGTGGGCGCGAGCCCATGATCAACCCTTCTCCCACTCGCTGCCTGCCAGGAGTTTTCCTATCCCCCTCCACGGACCCCAGGCGGGGCTTGGTCACAGCAGCTTCAGCTCCACTGGGGCAAGTAAGGCCTGGGAGGACGCCGTGGCGTGGGCCGCGCTGGCTCCCGGCCTCTGTTCCTTGGCCAGGCCTGTGCCCCGCCGGTGTGTTGGGGTACGAAGTATTCGGCCCTCGGACAAATGCTCCCCGCCACGCTGACCCCTCCGTGGCTTCCCGCCCTGGAGATTGGCCTAGGCCTCGTCCAGCATGCCCGCTCGGCTTTCTCAGCTTCCACCTGGCGCCTCCTTCGCCTCTGCCTTCTACTCCAGTCCCCTGTCCCCTCCTGGGGCGTCTCCAGGCCAGGAGGCCAGCCCATGTCTATTTCCTGGTCGACTTCTGTGACTTAGTTACCGATCAGCTTTGAGCCTCGGTGTCCATCCTGAAAGCCAGCAGCACCTCAAGCCCCCCGCGGCTGACCCGGGTCGCCAGCCCTCGCCATCCTCCCGGGTTTAAACAGGTCCCCGCTGCGGCTCTTCCGCGGGGCTGTGCTGGGGGCTCCATAGGCCCCAGTGCGCAGCGGCCCAGCGCGGCTGCCCCTGGGGCGTGAGAAGCCGGCGGGGGGAGGTTCTCAGAGGAGAGGGAGACTAAAAATAGTAGCCCTGGGGAGCAGGCCCGGTTCTGCCCTCCTGCTGCTCCGACGCCGCCCGGAGTGAGCCGAGCGCCCCCTTTCTTGGGGTTCTGCGCCCTCGCACCCAGCCATTCCGCGCCTCTCTCCTAGGGGCGCACCCGCGACCCTGGGGTGGAGCAGTGTCGCAAGTCGGGGAGCTTCCTTCCCAGCAGACGGGACAGCGGGGCCGCGAGGGCTAAGGCCTGCGCTCTCTGCTGTTTCCTGGCCCACTGCCCAGGGCAGGCGCAGTCGGCCGGAGCCCAGCGTGTTCGCTACCGTGCATGCCAAGCCCCCCACCCTGGGCCTTCTGCACAGTGCTATCATCAGTGCGGACCTGGCGTCCGTGGGGCTCCTGTGGAGAAGGTGGCCAGCGCTCCGCCCAGGGACAAAGGTGGTCCCCAGCGGGGACCGTTTCTGGCGGCTTTCAGGAGCTTCAGAAAAACGGGGGATTCCCGGTGGGTTGCTGTGTCCTGCCTCAGCCTCTTGGCCGGCTGGCCAGATCCCCCGGGACGTGGAGCTCCTCGAGGCGGGATTGTTTTTGCCCGCAGCGTCTCCGGTCCAGCGCCCCCCACCTCCCGTCATTGTCTTGGGCCTTATCGTCAGGCGCAAGTTTCCTGCTCTGCCCGCAGGGACCCGCCAGGAAACGGGAAGGGGCTCCGAGTCTAAGGAATCGGGCGGGGGTTCCGCAGGGACGCGCGCGCCCGCGGGGCGGCGTGGGGTGGGCGCCTCCTGCCGGATGGCCGCGGGCCGGGGCGGAGACGGGGCGGGCGACCCGCACACCTTGCCCGCAGTGTGGCGGCCTTGCGAGAGCGGGACGCGGGGCGGGCGCCGGCGGGCTCAGACGGGGCGGGTCCGCCCGGCCGCTCCGCTCCTTCTCCCAAGGGCGAACTTTCGAGTGCCGGCCACCCGGCCCAGGGCGGCACCTCGGCCCACGCGCGCGCACACAGGGGGACGGGGGGCTTTGCGCTCGTCCGAAGACTCAAGGTCGCCAGGCCCTTAATTCTAGGAGATCCTGCAGGACCCGCCCAGACCGCCCGGACCTCACCAGGGCTCTTGAACTGATCTGGGTCCCAACCTCCCCGCCTGGCGAGGTGCGGGAGCCGCCGTCACGGGGCTGGACCTCGGCTCTCCCGCCGCCTGTGGCGGTCCAGAAGGAGCCCGGGATTGATGAGTAACCCATCGGCCCCGAGCCCCTCTGCCCAAGGGGTACCCTCGGGAGTGAGAAGACCTGGTGGCCCCGCCAGTGTCGCCATTCTTCATTGCCTTTTGCCCCGGGAAACTGGGGGAGCAAGATTGCAACCTGGGGTGTAGATCAAAAGCGGTAGAATTCGTGCTGGCGCACGCCTGTAATCCCAGCCCTGGGAGGCTGAGGCAGGTGGACTGTCCCATATTCTGCCATCCTGGGCTACATAGTGAATTCAGGAGCCGCCTGGACTACAGAGAGAGACCCTCCTCCCTCCATCATGGAAATCTGCCCTCTCTTGGTGCTGCTCAGAATCTGCGCCTCAGGAAAAGAATAAGTAGAAATGTATCCCTGCCATACACACACACACACACACACACACACACACACATACACACACACGCACGCACGCACGCACGCACGCACAGAGAGAGAGAGCGCGCGCGAGCCCCGGCAGGGGATGAGGAGCAGGACGCGGGGTGAGGCCCTTGAGGCACCCTCTCTAGTTGCTGGACCGGGCAAGGTTTGTCCGTGTCAGAATACTGATGGCAGAAGCAGGTGTAGTGGAGCGTCCTCGTAATCCTCAGCATTCTGGAAGGCTGAGGCAGGAGAATCAGCAGATTGAGGCCAGCCTGGGTGTTTTATCAAATTGGCGTGACCCTGTTCTCAAGTAAGCAATAGAAAGGGGCTGGCGATGTGGCTCGGCACAAAGGCCCTGGGTTCAGTCCTCAGTACCTCAAAAACAAGAACAAAACCAAATAAACGATGGCCAGTAGTTTGCAGGATGCTCTCCTGCAGTGGCACCTGGCGGGGTCCCAGGGCCGAGGAGGCACTCACCCCTTGCTCTGTTTCAGCGCTCCCCTCGCAGGGCCAGCTGGAGGTGCACATGCCCAAAGGCGTCAGCAAGTTGGAAGCAGTAGAAGGGGCGGAAGTGGTGCTGCCGGCCTGGTACAGCCTACAAGGAGAGATGTCACTGAAGCCCAAGGAAGTGCCCTTTGTGACGTGGTTCTTGGGGCAGGAAGCGAACAAGGACCTAGACCAGGTGAGGGGGAGAGCATCCTGACTAGCAAGTGGAGCCCCGCAGGGCAGGACGTAAAGAGGAGCCTGCAGGTGGGAGGGATGGCCAGAGATCTCGGCCTCCAGAAGGAACCTCTGAACAGCCAGTCCTCACTGTTTCCAGGTTTGCTCTCGTCTTAAAGACTTCTCTTTTCCCAGTTTCCCCCAGAAAATTAGCACATAAAATACTGATAAAAGAGCCAGGACTGAGGGCTGGAGGAACAGTGCGGCAGTTAGAGCTCCAGGCCCTGACTGAGATCAATACCCCAGCATACATAAACCAGGCATGGTGATGGATCCTGTAATCCTAGCACTTGGGGGGTCTGAGACAGGATCATCATGAGTTGGAGGGCCAGTCTGGGCTACATAGTGAGTTTAGGACTAGCCTACAGTACAGAGCAAGACCCTTTGTCAAAAAAAAAAAAAAAAAAAAAAAAAAAAAAAAAAAAAAAAAAAAAAAAAAAAAAAAAAAAAAAAAAAACAGGTCAAGCATAGAGGCACATACAGCATTCTTGACATATCACACAAGTTTGAGTACAACTTGGGCAATTTCATAACTTAGAATCTGTCTCAAAATTAAATAAAGAAAAAAAAAAAGAGCTGGGAATGTAGCTTAGTGTGAAAGCCCTGGGTTCAATCCCCAGTACCAAGAAACAGCAATTGTGCCATGGTGTAGGTAGGGATAGGGCTGGGAACCTGAGAAGGGATAAGGCTTAGGGCAAATAACGTACATGTTTTAAAAGCTGAGCGTGTTCCTGTGTTCACCCTCCCTGTGCTTTGGTTGTGGTCAAATAAGCCTACTTGTACCAAATGATTATCATCTGTCACCCTGTCCTGTGTTATCCTGGAGAAGGCAAACACATCTCCCATATGTCACATCTGTCCTCCTTCCTGAAGCAAGAACTCAAAGGTTGGTTCACCCAGAATCCAAGATGCCCCTTTCAACTGGATATAGTGGCACCTGCCTGTAAGTCCCAGCACTCTGGGAAGCAAGTTCGAACTCAGCCTGGAAAACTTAATGGCTTGGCAAGAGAAAACCCCATCTGAAAAACAAAACAAAACAAAAAATCCAACTGGGATGTAGCTCAGCACAAAGGCCCTGGGTGTAATATCTAGTGTAATGAACACACACACACACACACACACACACACACACACACAGAGAGAGAGAGAGAGAGAGAGAGAGAGAGAGAGAGAGAGAGAGAGAGAGGGAGGGAGAGAGAGGAGGCCTTTCAATTATGTAAGCTTGGAAGGCTGAGACAGGAGGATTGCTGTGAGTTTGACGCCAGCCTGGGCTACATAGTGAGTTCAGGACCAATCTAGACTATAGAGTGAGACCCTGTCTCAAAAACAGAACAAATAAACAAACAAAAAACAAGTAGGACAAAGAACTGCTCTGGCAAAGAGATCCCGGTGCAGTGAGGGGTGCAGCAAACAGGAGCTGTCTCAGGTAGAGGGATGGTACTAGTAAGCACATGGGCAGAAGGCCAGTTTTAGGGAGGATCATCAAGGAGGTTTTCTTGACCCCTCCAGGTGCTGGCCTACATCAATGGAGTCGTGTCAAGCAAACCTAGAGTCTCCCTGGTCCACTCCATGCCCTCCCGGAACGTGTCCCTGAGGCTGCAGAAACTCGAGGAGGGGGACTCTGGCTTCTATACCTGTTCAGTGAATGTGCAAAATGGTAAAGACATAAGCCGGAGCCACAGCAGCAAAACCATAGAACTTGATGTGCAAGGTGAGTGTGCCAGGTCCCTCACCACCCCAGGAGGAGGGCTGGGAGGGGTCTCTCTCATCTCTCCCAGATGCTGAGCCGAAGGCCTGGGGGTGGGACAAGGAGTGACAGACGGCCTGGTAGGGAAGGGAGGCTGTGGGTCTCTTGGGGTGGTATTAACCTCTCTCCTCTTCCCCAGTTCCTCCAGCTACCCCATCCTGCCACCTTGCGGGTGTGCCCCACGCTGGGACCGACGTGAGCCTGAGCTGCCAGTCCCCAAGGAGTAAGCCTGCTGCTCGGTATCAGTGGCAGCGGCTGCCCCCTTCTCCCCAGGTTTTCTTTGCTCCACTTTTAGGTGAGAGGATTTCTGGAAACACCAGGACTGGCTGGGGAAGGAGAAAGAGAAGAGGGGCCACAGATTGGGTGAAAAAGGGAGGAGGTACTGAGAAGGACTGAGGATGAGGAGGATGTGGGGGGGGAGAGAAAGACGGCCTGCCAGGTGCAGGCCCCAGGTCAGAGGCTGCACGGGCCTGTCCTGTTACCAAGGCTCTGGAGCTGGGCTGTCTGAATTCGGGCTCAGTTCTGCCACTGACTTTGTGACTCTGAATTCCTAGTCCCTCATTTGTGAAATGGGATAGTAGGGGTCCTGGTTTGAACAAACTATAAGAAATCTTTTAGAGACAATAGTAACATTTAAAAAGTATGAAGCATAAGATAATTTATTTCATGTGCTGGGGATGGATCAAGCTCATGGCCTTCACACTGAGCTGGGACTGTGGACATCGTTGTAGTTTGGTTTTGAGACTGCGTCTTGCTGAGTTACTAAATTGCCCAGGCTCGAGTTTGCTGTTCTCCTACCTCAGCCTCTCAGAGGACTGGGATTGCAGGCCTGTGGCCACCAGGTTTAGCATACGATCATTTTAGGAAATTATTACTAATTGTGCTGGTGTGGCGATGGTGAGGTGGTTGTATGTGGCTATGTTGTTGCAGTTGTGAAGATACTTGGTGAAGTATCTCTTTAAAATGTCAGAGACAGAAAGGAAACAGACATGGCGGAACGTTAGCCACTTTAGGATCTGGGTCGCGGGTGGGAAGGTTTTTGTTTTTCTTCTCTACTTCTCATTTGACCTTTCCTGTTTGCTTTTTTCTTTCGTATTTTGGGATCTTGTTTGCTTGTTTGTTTTTTTCCTGGGGTGCTGGAGATTGAACTCAGGGTTCTTGTTTGAAGCAGGGTCTCACTCTGTAGTCTAGCCCGGTCCTGAACTCATTATGTAGCCCAAGCTGGTCTTGAACTCATGGCAATCCTCCTGCCTCAGCCTCCTGAGTGCTGGAGTTACCAAGTGTCTACTACCAATTCAGAACTGAGGGTTTTGCACATGCTCAGTGTGCACTCTGTCCCTCAGCTACACCCCAAGCCCCATTTGTCCATTTTTATAATAAAAGCCTTTTTTAAAAAACAAATTGTATAGGTTCATATAATGCATATAAAGAACTTAGAATGTAAGCATGAGCGGCTAATGCACATTAATAATCAGAATGACTAATCCGTGTGAACCTCTCAACAAGACTAGCAATGTGGTAAGACTAAAAAATACAGTGAATGTTTAATTGTAAAAAAATTTTACAGTAGAAGACACATTGCCATTAATCCCTTCAAAATACTCCTCCTCATTTCAAACACACCTATTTCATTATCCGTGTGTGTGTGTGTGTGTGTGTGTGTGTGTGTAGTATTGGGAATTGAACCTGGGGCCTTCACACTGTGCTATACCCCCAGCCTATTTTTGTTTTCTGATTTTGAGACAGAGTCTTACTGTGTCACCAGGCTGCCCAGGCTGGGCTTGAACTTATGATCCTCCTGCCTCAGCCTTCCAGAGTGCTAAGATGATGACCTGTGCCACTGGGTCAGCTGTAATACTTTTACAAAAATTAAACATTTGCCAAGTATTTTGATTACCCCTTGTATTTCTTAGTGTCCCCATTTCACAGGTGAAAAGATGGGAGCCCAGGGATTTCAAGTACTGTAACTTGTTTGAAGTCCCAGAGTCTATCTGGATCCAGTTTTCTAGTCCCTAGCCTGGTGTTCCTTCTGTCTTACACACTGCCCTTCAGAAATACAAACGGTGTTTTGGGTTTTCTAGGCCTCACCTCCTTCCAGATGTTACTGGCTGTTGTACTGGGGGGACTGAGGGGCTGTAAGTGGAGAGGAGTGTGAGCCAGCTGGTCTGCAGCTGGAGGAAAGCCCAGCACCTGCGGCCACACTTTTCCCACAGAGAAGCAGTGAGTCCTAAAGAGTCAAAGAGGTCCATTCCAGGGCCGAGGGCTCAGTGGTTTGAGTGCTTGCCTAGGATGCCTAAAGCCCTGGGTTCAATCCCCCAGAGTCGCTTAAAAATTAGCCTGGCACGGTAGCACGCAACTATAATCCCAGCACTTGGGAGGCTGAGGCAGGAGGATTGCTATGAGTTCAAGGCCAGCCTGGACTACGTGGCGAGTTCAGGCCCAGCCTAGATTATAGAGTGAGTCTCTGCCGAAAAAAGAAAAAGAAAAAAGAAAGAATAAGATAAAGAGGACATTCCAAGGGAAGGACAGGATGTTTCTTTTTGTATGAAAAGAAGTGAAAGAAGGTCCCAAGATTCATGGCTGAATTATGTCCACAGATGAAGTCAGTGGTTCTTTACGCCTCACCAACCTTTCCAGTTCCATGTCTGGTGTCTATGTCTGCAAGGCCAGCAACGTGGTGGGCAGTGCCCAGTGCAATGTGACCCTGGAAGTGATCACAGGTCAGTGAGGGGTAAGTGTGGTTACGGAGAGTGCTCAGGGCAGAGATGGCTTTGCCGGAGTGAGGAAGCCTGCCTGCTGAGGTCTCCCAGTGCAAGGGACAAGGGGGTTGCCCTGGTCGAGTTGGTGCCCATGTGCGGACAGTGAGTGGCCATTTTCTGTTTGATAACACTCCTTATCCCATCTTAACAGAGAAGAAAAAATGTGGATGGTAGGAGTGGGACAGTGACACTGGAGAGGAGCAGGGAACAGCTGCTGTCCCCCCATCTGACGGCAGGCTTTTCCAGGGTCCAACGCTGCAGTGATTGCCGGAGCCACGGTTGGCACTGTGGTTGGTTTGGTGCTGCTAGCTGGGCTGGTCCTCTTGTACCAACGTCGGGGCAAAGCCGTGGAGGAACTGCCCAATGACATCAAGTAAGTATCCCTGGCCTCTGCTGTGATGGGGCCTCTCCTAATTCCTTTCACAGAGTCTAGATATTCAGGCAACTCCTGTCTAGTGGAGGCATGGGCCATACCCAGAACTTGTGTACGGATGGGTTTTAAGTGAGAGGAAGAGGAGGGTTGAACTTAGTGCATGGGGGTGGGGGTAGGACAAAGTACAGAAACTCTGCCCCCTTTTCTCCTTCTCCTCTGACCTCTTATTATTTCTCTGATGACTAGGGAGGATGCCCCTGCTCCCCGGACTCTGCCCTGGTCCAAGGGCTCAGACACAATCTCTAAAAATGGGACCCTTTCCTCTGTCACCTCAGCACGAGCCCTCCGACCACCTCATGCCCCTGCCAAGTCTAATGCACGTACACCCACTCCTAGTCTCTCCAGCCAGGCTCTGTCCTCACCCAAGACAAATGGGACCCACCCTCGGCCAGTGTTGGTCAGCCCTGGTGGAGTTTCTACCTCTACCCTGATCCACATGGGTGCACTGCCTGTGATGGTGCCTGCCCAGAGCCAGGCTGGGTCTCTGGTGTGAGGATGGGTCAGGCACTCAGCATGCAGTGTCTCACCTTCCTGTAAGAATTACCTCTAGCACAACGGCCTGAGTCTCAGGACGGTAGCCACACTCCAGACCGCCAATGCTCTGCCCCCGCCGCTCTTTACGGTGTGAAAACTGGGTCTCAGTCAGACTCAGATGTCCGGGAGGTCAAAAGAGAAGCAAAAATGGACCTGGGACTTGGCGGACTACCACTTCTCTCTCCAAAGCCAGTTGGTTGCTGCTGAGATTGGCCAACCTCCAGGGCCCTGGAGCAGACTGCCCGTCGCTGAGCGCCCCCGACCCCTTTATCTGTACCCACTCCATGTGGCATCATCCTTTGCAGCCCTTCCAGCTCCCTCATCTATATAACCTGTCCTGCTGGCTCGGTTGGGTTTGTTGTGGCAGAGGATGGAAAAGACATTTTTAAAAGTAACTTGAAATGTGTTTGTGATTTTATTTTGAAGATTTCAATAAATATATTGTGTGTATTTGCTGTCAGACTCAAATATCTTTTTCCAATTGGGAATCCCGGCAAGTTGAGCTTCTGGAGGATGTCAAGTGGTCCCTGTTCGCGCTGCGCACTGGGAAGGCCTCTCCCCAGAGCCTCAGGGCTTACTGGCTTGGGTTAGCTCTTCGAGGGTCCTGAGAAGGCTCCTGACAGCCTGAGACCGGAGCTCCTGAGAGCAACAAGGGGATGAGACCGACTGCTCACTTTCTTGGGGAGCTCTGCTGCTCCCTGCTGGGTGTGCAGGGTGCTTCAGCTCCTCTTCCCCTGGGTGGGGAGAAAAGACTTAACAGACACACTTTCTCACCCGCAATGGGTAGAGGACGTGGTGTGGCTTTATGATGAAACCAACATGTCGGGATGGAAGAATATAGCTCAGTGGTTAAAGCACTGTGCAAAGGCTAAGTACTCAAGTTTGACTCCTCAGCACCACGTAATCTGGGCATGGTGGTGCATGCCTGTATTCCCAGCACTTGAGATGCTGAGGCAGACAGATTGTCCTGAGTCCAGCGAGTTCAGAACCAGCCTGGACTACAGAGTGAGACCCTGTCTCCAAACAAAACAAAACAAATCAACAACATGTTTCTTCCTACCAAAATAGGAGGACTCCAGGTCTCGTGTCTCTGCCCCTGAAGTGGAGTGGCTCTTGAAGTGAAGAAGCGGGTAGAGTTTCCATGGAGACTTCACGTCAGCAAGTGGTGAAAAGAGGGCCTTGGGAGGAATAGGGTCTGCGCCCCAGGGTGCACGCTCCCTGTGTGAGGCCCCAAGGTGGGGAAGTCATTTGCCAGCTCTCTTGGTATCAGAATGCCTCCTTTTCCTCCAAAGACTCTTGCTCCAGTTCTGAGCCTTTGCCCTCAGTGTGCCCACCACAAACCTAGCCCTTTCCCCAGGGACTGGCAGTGTCAGAAATTGGGAGAAGGAAGCAGGGCTAGAGTGACTCCAGAACTGGGCCTGAAGGAGGGAGGAGCATTTCCTTACCTGAGGGTGCCAACCTCTCCCCTTGTTTGCTCTTAGATAGCTAGTCTCGCTCCTGCCCAGCAAGAGGCAGCTGCCCTTTGGGCACTCCCTTCCCTTTCTCAGACCCAGGCACCCAGAGAGACCAGCAGCAACTGCGGAGACCCTGCGGAGACCCGGCCATGGCCAGGCTCGAGGGGCCTTTCCTCTGCGGCACCCTGCTGGGTTTTGTGTGCCTGAGTGGTGAGGAGGGGCAGCACGGGCCTATGGCCTGAGCTGGGGGCAGAGTGAACCTGGCCGCCCTGGCTCTTCAGGGTCTGCTCTCTCCCAGCCACCCAGAGGGCTGGGGCTATCACAGGCAGCAGGGGTGGGGTTGGGAGAAGGGGTCCCTCCTTGAGGCTGGGGATCCAGCAGTACAGGGGAGAAGGGAAGAGGAGAGAAGCAGCTAAGTGACCAGGCAAACGGGCCGCTCTGGCCACAGCGGTTTTAACCACCACGGGAGTACTGTTTTCCTTTTTCTGTCAACACACCCTCATACCTGACCCAGTCTTGTCCCTTTTACCCACAAAAATCTGGCTGGGCTGCCGGCTCCTCCCTTCCTCTCAAAAACCTCAGGTATGGAGAGAGAGTGATTGGACTGAGGAGAGTGATTGGACTGGGCAGTGCTGTGGGGAGGGAGCCCTCAGCCCCCAGTGGAGATGCTGCTGGGAGGAAAGGACCCTCTGTTCCCTGGGTTTGGGGTCCAGGCCTCCCTGTTTGTCCTCAGCCCCTGTGCTAGCGGTAGAAGTGACCGTTCCTGCTGAGCCACTGAGCACGCCAGAGGGCACGACTGCCGAGTTGACCTGTACCTACAGCACGTCGGTGGGAGACAATTTTGCCCTGGAGTGGAGCTTTGTGCAGCCTGGGAAGCCCATCTCTGCATCACATCCGGTGAGCTCAGAGCACCTCTGCCTAGTGGGGCTGGCCGGGAACAGAGGGCCCACCCAGGATGAGGACATGACGTGGGGGTGGGGTGTGTTTGCCGATCATCTGGGATAAAAACGTAAGTAGGCACTTCCTAAACCTTCACAGAGCTGCGATCCGTGAGGTCCTGGATGGTCCCTTCCTCACCTGTAGGTCCTATACCTGACTCTTCTGTGTGTGGAGTCCCAGTTTTAGTTACTAAACCCACTGACACTGATTAATAAGATGCTGTCCTGCCCCTTCGTGGTTCAGGCTGCACAGCATCAAGCCCCAGCTCGTAAGTGACAAGACTCACTTTCCCTTCCATGCAGAGGACTATAGAGTTACGTGGGGTGGAAAAGGGGACATGTGTGTCTTCTGCCTCTTCTCAGATCCTGTACTTCACCAATGACCACCTGTACCCCACTGGCTCTAAGGCAGAGCGGGCCAGCCTGCTCCAGAACCCCCCCACAGGAGGAGTGGCCACCCTAAAACTCATGGATGTCCGCCCGTCAGATACTGGCACCTACCTCTGCCATGTTAACAACCCACCAGATTTCTACACCAATGGTCTGGGGTTAATCAACCTTACTGTGCTTGGTAAGGCAGGCTGGGGACCCACGAGTCACCTGAATATACTGAAAGTGTGCCTGGGCCCTGTTAATTGTCCCATGTCTTGATGTTCAGCCAAAGCACACACTTGTGCTGGGGACCTCAAGAAAAAATAACCTCTTAATCTACAATGATGGTTACGCTCCATCCTTCCATGAGAGTGTCTCCTCCCGTAAGGCCTGGTATCAAAGGATCTGAGGGAAGAAACCCTTCCCTCTATGAGGTTTGGAGTCACATCTCCACCTGCATCATTACTGAAGATCCTCCCATGTGTAGACTGGGTTTGGACTCTGTCCCTCCTAACCTCAGAGGCAAACAAGGGGAGTGGCTATTAAAAGAACAGGGGGCCCCATTGCTAGTAATGCTTTGTGTCCAGAGCCTCCACCTCACCCCAAATCAGAGGTGAGCAGCCAGGGCGGGAGATGAGGTGGGAAAGAAAGGAGCTGGCATGTGTATGTGACTACTGTATTCAAATAGCTAAAGGGCTGTCATATAGGGGAAAAATTGTAATTTCTCTTTGTGGACCCAGAGGACAGGAACTGGAACCAATGGGTGGATATCACATTGACACAGAATTTGGCTCAATATGAGTCAGACTTTTCCAATAGCGAATTTCCAATAGTGGAAATAGCTTCCTGGGGACGCAGTGGTGTGTGGGAGAGAAGGGGACCTCTGCTTGGCAGTGGCACTGGAGCAGGAATGTAGTAGCACTTCATGGGCCCCGGGTTAGAAGGTTGCTGAACTACTTCTGTGACTTTTGCAGTACCCCCCAGTACTCCCTCCTGCAGCCAGAGTGGGTCGACCTCTGTGGGAGGCTCTGCTGCCCTGAGATGCACCTCATCCCAGGGAGCTCCCAGCCCCGTGTACAGCTGGGTGCGCCTTGGGTCCTTCCCAACACCTTCTCCTGGCAGCATGGTTCAAGGTAAGGACCCAGGTGTCAGGAAGGGGGACTAGGAGGTCTGAGGAAATCTGGTTTCTAAACCCCACACGCCCACATTACTGGTTCCGTGACTAGGGGTACGAGACAAACCACTCCACCATTTCCCTTCCTCTTTCTTGTATTGTTCCTGTTCAGCCTGTCTTCCTGTACCTGGGGTCCAGGGACACATGTGAACTGAATAGCCTCCTGACACCCTGGAAGACAGTAGAGGGCAAGGGACATTTTTATGACTTCTACCTGTCTACTTTTGGAGGACTTCTTTTAATCTGGAACGACGAATTTCCTAAGGGTCATGAATCACTTCCAAATCTCCTGAAGAAGAAACTGAGGTGGTAGGGCATGAACTGAATCATTTCGTTGGTTTCCTTGAGGGAGCCACATCTTAGAAGCCTAAAAGCCTTAGCGTCTCAGTTTCCTTTTCTTGGTCCCAATTATCCTGTTCTTCCCTGTAGCCACAGTACCACAAAACCACTTTATCAATCCAGGTACCCAACCTCAGAGTACTTCCTGATGTGCTCTGTGCCTTCTAAAGCAAAACTATAAAAACACTTGAGTCAGCTTCGAGCCACCCCAGGGGATGCGTTTTAAAAAAGCAACTAAGCCTTTTCTCCAAACAAGGAACCTGACCCCAGATGGTAAACATCCCATCCCAATTCCATATCCTTGACATGTGGACAATTCCCCCACCCTTGAAAAGGCAGCTACCGAAGGTGGACAGAGCAGAGTGGTTACAGTGGCTTTGCAATTACTCTATGGGTCATTCCAAGACTCTTGGGACAGTTTTCCCACCAATCCAATGAGGTTAGTCCCTCCCCGCCAGTGTCCTTACATGGATGAAACAAATCGTGCTGTCCTCCGAGTAGGTACTCATGGTGAGCTGAATGACTGATAGCACCTTCCTCTTTGTCCTGTAGATGAAGTATCTGGCCAGCTCATCCTTACCAATCTCTCCCTGACCTCCTCTGGCACCTACCGCTGTGTGGCCACCAACCAGCTGGGCACTGCATCCTGCGAGCTGACCCTCTCTGTGACCGGTAGGGGATGCCAGTCAGAGACCAGCATGAGCTGTCTGAGGGTGAGCCAAAGAAGTTCAGCAGCTCTGAGGAGCTTTGTGTCTCTTTAGGTGTCTCTGAAGGCCGAGTGGCTGGCACTCTGATTGGGGTACTCCTGGGCATACTGCTGCTGTCAGTCGCTGTGTTCTGCCTGATCAGGCTCCAGAAGGAGAGAAAGAAGCCCAAGGAGACGTATGGGGGTAGTGACCTTCGGTGAGCAGGGGTTGTGCGGACAGGGAGAAAAAAGGCTTGGGTTGAAAGCGAATTCCTTCAGTCTTAAACTCCAACAAGGGTAAAAGAGGTCGGGGTAGGGAGTGCTGCTTAGCCCTGGCTTCTGGTGGTGGCACTGGCAGTATAACCTACGCTTTTGAGTGTTTGAACAAGGTGTATAGGGCGGAGGGGCTGGGACAGGAAGAGCTCAGTCTCAGAACTACCCTGACTCTTCTCGTATTTCAAATGTTTACCTTTCCATTTTAAGGCATTTTGATATATCTTAACCACTTGGAAATAGTGGTGGGAGGAATTCTACTTGCCCTGATTACTTAGCTGAGTGTACTGTTTTATGGGACAATCAGAAAAAGAGGTCAAAGCTGCCTCTGCCTTCCACATTAGCGTCAAGTGGGTCCAGAATAGGGATGATAGCAATATTTCCTGAAAGTGTGATCCTTACCATATAGAGAGAAAATCAACAGGAACTTGTTAAGCATCCACATGCAGGACGCCTCTTACTTCTCTTATAGCCCCATCTCTCTCTCTCTCTCTCTCTCTCTCTCTCTCTCTCTCTCTCTCTCTCTCTGTCTCTGTCTCTATCAGAAGCTTATTTTAACAATTACACAGATGATTTTTCATGCACAGTAAAATTTGGCAGTCAGCACTCTGGGATAAGCATGAGTATTAAAAGTTTGAGCCCAGTGTGGACAACTTAGCGACTTCGTGAGACACTGTCTCAAAAACAGAATGAGACAACCCACAAAAAGGACTAGGGATGTAGTTCAGTGTGAAGGCATCGTGTTCAATGTCCAGTACCCCCCCCCCCCGCCCCCATAGTTCATTGGTTAGATGACAGCCATTGTCTGAAGGATGTGTCTAGTCTCAATAAGAATTTGTCTACCTCCATCAGGGAGGATGCTGTAGCTCCTGGGATTTCTGAGCAGCCTTCTATGAGGGCGGATTCTAGCAAAGGCCTCTTGGAGAGGTCCCCATCTGCCAGCACTGTGACAACCACCAAGTCTGCCAGCACTGAGACAACCACCAAGTCCAGGCTCCCTATGGTTATATGACTCTCCCCCGTTGCTAAGGAGGGTGAGGGGGAATTCCAATAATTAAAGCCTTTGGGTACCCTATCGTCTTCCTCATCTGTCTGTCCCTATGGCGAATTCTTCCAGGTGGCCCAGAGATCAACAGTAAGAGACCGAATGGGCCTGTAGTCCCAGATTCGACGCTGAAAACTAACTGGGCCAAGGGATGGCAGCCACTTCACCTCACCCCCCTCAGCTTTTTAGCTTTATCAAAACAGATGGGTTTGAGCCCCAGGCGGCGGCTTTGTGCACCCCCTCCCCCCCAAGACCACCACCCCCTCCAGCCCCCGCCCAGCACCCTCTGAACATTTGAACATTCCTCTTTATTGTTCACATTCCAACCCAGCACGGTCACATGCACACGCAGAGATTAAAAACCTTCCGGCCACAGTCCCAGGAGCCCGGCGGGGCGGGGCCGGCGGGGCAGGGGCGGGGCCGCGGAAGACTCCTCCTACCCGGCCTCCGGGAGCTTGGCGTTTGCATGACCAGCGGGAGACCTGGAAAGG
>PVKB01000514.1:425666-540786 GCA_004027205.1 Ctenodactylus gundi | reverse complement strand
GGAAAGTCTCGTCACTGCGAAGGGGACGCGGCATCCATGTCTCCTCGGGAACTGGGGAGAAAGACGATCTGAGCACCTGTTCCCTCCTGGTCCGTCCCTCTCCCTGCGCGTCTCCCTTTCGGAGCCAGAACAGTAAGCCCGGGGCGTCCCCAGGTCCCCAGGAGCGCCCGCCCCCACCCGAGTCACTGAGCCGGGAGAGCGCCCCGCGGCGGGAACGTGAGGGAGCCGCGGTGCGTGGGGCGCTCGGCCGCGCGGCGCAGCCAAGCGAGCGCGAGTGCGTGTCTGGGTTGTGCCTGGGCTGGTCCAGGTGTGCCCGCGTCGCCGCCCCGGGCGTCCCGCTGTGTCCCGGAAACTGCAGGTGCAGGTGGGTGCCCCCCGCTGGGCGGGGCGGGCAGAGGCCGGCTGGGAGCGCGCCCTTTTCTCCCGCCCTGCGACACCCCACCCTCCGCCGCTTCCAGATCTCATTTCTTACCTCAGAAAGGTTCGGTTCTTCTTCGGTGCAGGGCAGGGCAGAAAGGAAGGCGGAGAAGGAAACAGGTAAGCTCTGGAATCTCTTCCCAGCCACCTCTCTCGGATGTCCTCTCTTTCGCTTTATTTCTTGTGGTACTGGAGATGGAGCCCAGGCCCTTCGCACTGAGCTACACCCCACACTCTTTATATTAATTAAAGTAAGGTCTCGTTCAGTTGCGTAAACTGGGCTAGAGCTTGGGATCATCCCGCCTCAGCCTCCCAGGGTGCTGGGATTCCGGGCCTGGCTTGTCTCGGGTTTCACTCCCCCCGCCCCCCCTCAGGTCCGTCCACACCCTTCTTCACCCCTAGCCCACCCTTAGCCTGGGGGGGGTGGGTGCTGGGAAGCTGGAGCCTGCGGCCCGCCGATTCCGCCGCCCGCCAGCCTCACCTGGCCTAGTCTCCGCTGGGACCGCCGCCCGCGCCTCCCCGGGCGCCCCCGGCTCCTCCTGGACCCCCGGGGCCCGGGCCCTTCCGGCCGCGCTCGCCACTCTTTATTTTCTTCCGCGCCATGTGGCCCCGGAAACTCGCCTGGATTTTGGCAGCTGCCGCATTGGCACCGGGATCGTCCAACGGGATGTCCAGGATGTCGTCGTCCGGCTTGGAGCAGGCGCTCTCCTGGGGACGGGGCAGGGGGTTCTCGTGGGCGACTGGGTGGAATCGCCGCTGCGGGGTTAGGCTAGGACTAGAGCCCTCGAGGATTGGGAGGAGGAGGGGAGGTGGGTGGGAGGTGAGGAGAGGGGAGCCTGTGCGTGCGTGCGTACGTGTGTGTGTGTGTGTGTGTGTGTGTGTGTGTGTTCCTCCAGGACAGCCAGGTAGAGGAAGATTCAGGTCCAGGTGGACACAGTTGTGGGACCAACTCAGGGTGGGACAGGGTACAAGGAACCAGTACAAGTTAGGGGAGCTGCAGAGATGAGTGCAGATGGGCTTGGGGGGTGGGCAGCAGAGAGCAGGGCTCTTGGATGTGGCCCCCCTGCTTACAGAGGGGCCTGTAGCTCAGTAGGGTCCTTTCCCAAACTCAGAGTCCCTGGGGAGATGTGCCAGAGACTCAGCAAGTCAGCCTTGCCCAGAGCAGAAGTGCGCCAGAGCACCCTGCTGGAGTTAGGGGGCAGAAGAGGCCCAAGGCTTAGGGAGCCGGCTGCCCTGTGGCCAGAGGCCCTGCATTCTTCACCTAGTCACTATTTCCCACTGTTCCTAGGTTGAACCAGACCGAGAACAGAATAGACTGTCTGAAAGAAGTAACGGAGAAAATGCATTTTAAAAAAGGCAAATAAAAGATCAGCAGGAGCGAGAACTCTTTTCCTTGGTGTGCTCAGAGGAAGAAAGGAATTAGGGCTCTAGCTGCCACTTAAGCGCTTACTGTGTCCCTGAAACAATGACACAGTGTTCTACCAGCATTAGTTTATTTAGACCGCAGCAATAAAGCAATGACTTACCCTTGTATTATTACCTGGCTTACAATGATAAAATGGATAATTGGGATGTTTAAAAATCTACCTGAGGATCACCCAGAGAATGATCAGTGGATACAAGACTCAAACGTTTGTGTATCACAGTCCGAAGTAGATTTCAGACCCCCACTCAGTAGGAACAGCCAATGCAGCTCAGAAAGCCAACCCAGCATCTGCCACTTGCTGTAATTGTGCGGCCTTGGGCCAGCTGTTGAATCTTAGCTCCTTCATCTAAAAAATCAGAATAATAAGCCACCTGTATGGGTTGTGGGGAAAAATGAGCTGTGTGATATGCACAAATTGTCTGGCACAATCTAGTTTAATGAATAGTAGCTATATGATTGGTTTATATAATACTATTGAGTTGATGCAACAGAGTTGGTTCTGTAGGCCAAAAGTGGCCAGGTAATAACAGTTTCATACAGTTTAGTCTAATAATACAGTCACGTGCCACATAATGGTACTTTGGCCAAGGACAGCATATATAATGGTTGGCCCATCAGATGTTATTATAATATATAATATTGTCATAGCTTATATAAATACACTGTCATGTTCACAATGATAGTATTGCTTAACAATATCTTTTTTTTTTTTTTTTTGGAGACATGGTTTTGCTATGTAGTGCAGGCTGACCATGAACTCACTATGGAGCCCAGGCTAGCACTGACTCCTGCTTCAGCCTCCTGACTGCAGAGATTGCAGGTGCGCATCACCACGCTTGGCCTAATTATGTTTTCTCAAAACATATCCCATCATTACTAAACGTGTGATTATAATCAGGACTATTCCTAGATCTAAAAGTAGGTTTCTGTTTTCTGACAGCTTGCACTAGCTGAGAGTCGAATAGGTTAGGGAATTGATGGTATTGATTTGGGAAGGTCTGGGATAGAGAGAAACTAGCCCTGAAGTCCTCTGTGGCTCAACATTACTTATAGTATCAGTGTGGACTGGGGCGATTGATGTTGGATATTGTGAACTTTTTAAAAGGTCGTTTCTCGTTCGGTATTGGGTCTTGGCCCTCGGGCTTCTATGAATTTGCTTTTTTCTTTCTTCTCTTTCTTTACGGTACTAGAGATTGAACCCAGGTCCACAGTAAGCTATGTCTCCAGCCCTTTCTAAAAAAAAAAAAAGTTTTTGACGGGGTCTCACTCTGAAGTCCAGGCTGGTCCTGAACTCGTTATGTAGCCCAGGCTGGCCTCAAACAGTTGGCAATCCTCCTGTTTCAGCCTTCCAAGTGCTAGGATCACAGGTGTGTACCACCACGCCCAGCTTATGTGGTGCTGGGCAAATGAACCCAGGTAAGCACTGTGTTTAGCCACTGAGCTATTCCTCTGGCGTCCAAAGAAAATTTTCTTTAGAAAAAAAGTCTCACTAAATCAAACAAGCTGGCTTCCAACTCACAACCACACCTTCCCAGCCTTCCGAATACCTGGGATCGCTGACAACACACTAAGCACCACTGCCCGGGTGCCTTCGTTTCCTGGGCATTTACTGCTTTTACTGCCTTTTTCTTTTTAGACAGGATAATACCAATGCCTCACAGAGCATGGCGATAAGTTCTACTCGTACTTTCTCCTGGACCTCAGCTGTCAGTCCTCAGAAGTGGACAGCTGTAAATGAGGTGTCAGTGATCCTTGTCCCAATCAGATTTGCTCTGGGAGCACTACTTTAAACTCAATTGCCAAAGCCCAGGTTTACAAATGTTTCCCTCAGCTGGTCCTGGTGACTGAAGCAGGCCTGTAACCCCAGCACTCTGGGAGTCTGAGGCAGGAAGAGTACAACTTCAAGCCCAGACTGGGCACTTCTGCAACATAGTGAGACCCTGTCTCAAAAATCAGAAATAAAAATGGCTTGGAGACGGAGTTCAGCTTGAAGGCCCTGGCCTTGGGCCCAGTACCACATTTCCAACCCACACCTGCTTCCTTCACTGTGCTTCAAGGCTGTCTTCATCTTCTGGATCTCACAGTTCTTTCTCTTTTTTCCCTTTCTCTTTCTTCTTTCCTTTGTACTAGGGATTGAACCCAGGGCCTTCACCCTGAGCTGCATCCCCAGCCCATTTTTATATTTTATTTTGGCATAGGCTGGCCTCAAACTTGCTGTATTCCTGCTTCAGTCTCCCAGAACACTTAGGATTATAGGCCTGGGCTGCCAGGACTGGTTCATAGTTCTGCGATTTGTACTCAAGATATCCACAGTCTGTGCAAACAGTTGCCAAGAGGCTGGCACGGTGCAGAAGGGCCTACACTCGTCCTTTTGTCCTTCCCTGGTCTACAGCTCTCTGTGACATCTTATTCTTCATGTAAAATCCAAAACATCTTCCTTTGGCTCTTTGATTCTCACAGCTCAAATCTGTCTTGGGATATTCTCAGGGGAAAGTGAGGCTTCTTCCTAAAAGAGGGCAACAACCATTAAAAAAAATCCCCAACCCACCTTTCTTCCTCGGCCTTGGCAGCTGTGGTGATGTGGGGAGGTTGAGCGGAGGAAGGGGTGTCTTCCCCCAACCACGCTAAGGCCCAACCTGCTGTCACCACCCACCCCAGCTGGATCCAGAATGGAAACCTGGAACAACAGGCAAAGCCACCCCCGACATGCTGCTCCTCCCCAGAATCAGCTGCCTCTCTTCCTCCAGCTGAATTCTGAGGATGGAACTGCTAAGTGGCCTATCCATAGGCAGAACTGGAGGAAGAGCACAACACAACCGGGAAGGGGCATGTGGGCCATGGTGCCAGCTGGTGCCTTCTGAGGCCAAGACTGATGGTATGCACCTGAGAGCGCTGTAGGAATTGGGGAACATGGCGGCGGTGGGGCGGGGGCAGGGTGGGATTGGGAGAGTGCTCTGCTCTGCAAAGCAGGAGCCATGGCTGTCATCCCAACTGGGCACAGTACTTTACCTCCTAGAGTCGTCACATTTTCTTCATCCACAACTAGAACGTGTTCTAGATAATGAAGTCTCCTTCAGCTCCCATGTTCTGAGAGTTGTAGGAATTAGAGTTGCCTGCTGCCTGTTGTGTGGTAGGCCCTGTATTAAGCTCTTTGTACATGTTACCTTATTTAATCTTCATTTTTAGAAGTCAGGAAACAGCCTCAGAGACATTTTGTAACTTCCCAAGGTTGAACAGCTGACAAACAGACATGACTGATTTAGTTGCCTGTGCTTTTCACCTCTGCCTCAGGGCAGGCAATGTCATGTGTTCAGCTGAGCCAAGTAGACTAGACTAAGCATAGGAGAAAAGTCGCATCCCAAAACAAATTTTTGGCCTTTACACATGAAATGAATGCAGAAAATTAGTATATATGTGGCTATGATAAAATAGTGACTAGAACATTTGAATCAACAGCTCTTTTTAAAAAAGTCTCAAGAAAAAGCTGATCTGTTTTCTTATTCCTCATTTCCCTCTAAGCTTCCTTACCAAGGGGAAAGACAGGAATAAGGTGGGGCTAAGTTCTTCCCAAGCACCAGGTGAGGTGATCATCCAGGAAAGCCCAGGATGGAAGATGGAAAGGTACGCTGCCCCAGCTGTGTGTCTCTCGGTGATGAGCCCCGTCCTCCACAGATGGGCAGAACATGCCTGGTCCCAGCCTTGCCCTTCTCCGCCTCACCTCGGTCACCCTTCTCCCTCTATGCTCCCTGCACTGAGAATAATGTTCATTCTTGCTCAGATCGTTGGCCCTTCAGACCTAGATCATGAGAGAGAGGAGTGTTGTTGTGTACCTGGAGCGTTGCCGAAGGCGCCCAGGGCCTCGGGGTGATTATGTATTTGTCTGTGGGGGACATTGAACCGACCATGTCTACCCGTCCCTCAGCTGTCAGCTGTCTGTCAACAGCCATCACCTGTTTTTCTCTCTCTGTGTACTCTGCACTGCTGGCTTTCATTTAGGACAGAGTGGGGCTGCCAGTCAGGGATGCCACCTTCTACCCCCGTGACACCTGGAGATGCTGGAGCAGACAAGTTGCTTTCCTTTTTGGCTGCCTGGCTTCTTTACTCACTCACTCCTTTCCACTGACCAGGTCCCCTCCCTTCCCCAAACTCCTTCTCACCTAATTCCTGCCTGCAAGGCAGTTCCACTCTCTCTTTGACTCATAACTCAGAGCTACTCTCCACTTCTTATCTTTAATAAAACATGGCTGAGGATAAGGGACGTTTCCTCCATGGAGCACAGAGGTCTCTTTTTCTCCTTTTACAATCAAAAACTGTTTCCTGGGCTAGGGACATAGCTCGATTGAAAAGCCCATGCTTAGGGAGCTCTAGGTCCCATTTCAATCCTCAGCACCATAAATAAATACACTTTTAAAATTCCTTCCTGGAGGATAACAAACAATGGGGAAAAGGCTGGAAGGACTAAGTTACCTGAGTGTTTTCCAGGGAGTTGGACTGTAGGTGACTGACATCTTTATCCCCCCCACCCCGCTTTTTTTTTCCAGCACTGGAGCTTGAACTCAAGGCCTTCACACTGAGCTATATTCCCAGCCCATTTTTATTTTCGATTTTGAGTCAGAATACCTAAGGTGGTAAGTTGCCCAGACTGAGCTCAAACCTGTCACCCTCCTGCCTCACCCTCCCAGAGTGCTGCACCAGTATACTTTCTCTGGTCTTTATACTTGCTAGTATGAGAATAACACTGTTATAATGAGCACAAACAATGTATTTGGAGAAAGGTCAAAAATACAGCTGTTTGAATCAGACACGGATGTGCTGGAATCCTGCCTCCACATGGAGAAATAGTGGCTGTGGGGAAAATCGTGTGGTTTCTCTAAACCTCAATTTGCACATCTGTGAAATAATACCTACCTCACACAATCGCTGGGATGATTAAATACAAAGTGCTAGGTTTGGGGTGCTGTGTTCACTCATCAAGAGCAGTTGTAGCCATTCATCAGCATGAAAGGACAGCAACAATGACCTGCGCCTAAGTTCTCTCTGCCTCTTCCTAATCAGACATGGTTAGTCTTACCTCATTGGAACCGGGCCGCCCCTTCCTTCCAAACCTCCCTGTTTCATGGTTTGGAGAGTGGGGAGGTGGAAACACCCAGTACAAAGATTTTAGAGCAGTCTTTCTTGCTACATAAAGGTGACAACCAGACACATTTCCTATACGTGCAACAGCTCCTCGCGAGCCAGGAGCCAGTCCCGTGCCAGGCACCTTCCCACCGAGTCACCTTAACAACAGTCTACTTTGGCTAGGCACTTGCAGATCCAGGTTCCGTGTGGGCGCTGACAAATTGCAGACACTTCCTTCCCTCGCCAGCAGAGCCCTCTCGCGGTCATTCACCCAGCCCCCTCAGAGCCAGAAGGCGTTGGGGGCCGGGCCAGCTCCTCCCCAGCACCAGGCTGACTAGGCTCTTTGCTGCTGCCCGTCACAGCCAAGGCCACTATGAACCGGTGACGCCCGCCTGCTCTGTACAGGGGCTCAGACGATCGGCAGAGGGTCACAGAGATCAGCCTGCCCGCCCACCTACAGCGGCAGCGTGGGGAGAGAAATTGAGGGGGTGGGGGGAGGGGGCACAGGCCAGGGCCAAGGAGCCCCCGCGGCTTCATCAGGCCACGGTTTTAAGGGTCTCACGGGGGGGGGGGGTGGCGGAGTTCACCCTCCCCTTTTCACCTGCAGCGTCCCTACTGCAAAGCTTGCAGTCCGACCTAGACTGCCTGGCGGCTAGGCGCTCCGACGCCCCCGCGAGTTGGGGCGCATTTCTGCTCGGGCTTTCGAGCCAGGCGGGAGCCTTCCACCCCCACCCCCACGTCTCAGCTGGCACCCCCGGCTACCCCTTCCGCGTCCACTCCCCACCCTCCCGCGCCTCCCCTTCCAGGGGCCCACAGGTGCCCGAATCCAGCGCCGGTCCCCGGGGACGCCAACTTACGGTGCAGCAGTCCATGCCAAGGGTGAGGGTCCCTGGCTGGGGTGGAGCCCGGCGCGGGGCGGGGGTGGGGTCTGCGTGACGCTGGGTGGCGGCTGCGGGGCTGTCGGGCGCCGGCCGACACGCGCACAACCTGCGGCTCTCCGCTCGGGTCCTGTCTCCCGCGCTCTGCTCGGCTCGCGAATGTAACCTGAGCCCCGCGGCGGGGGAGCCAATCAGAAGGCGTCCTCGGCAGGGTGGGCGGGGCGAGCTGCCGGCTGGGCCACGCCCTCTCCGGCTCCCTTAGCCTCGCTCCGGCTCCTGCCCCAGCCCCTCCGCCTACGCGTTTCCATCCATTCCTCCCACACCCCACCCTCCCAGATTCAGTCCCTTTGCTTGTTAAGAGTCAGACAGTCGGGCGGATGTAGGTGGTAGGGGCCTCCCCGACATCCACAAATGCACTCGCATCTGGGCACAGCGCGCCCTCCCGCCCATAGCCGGAGAGCCAAGCACCTTCCTGCGCCTCCTCAACCTAGCCGGAGTCCCAAATATGGCTCCCACTTCCCTCCTCAGTCCTCAAAGGCAAGCCCCCCCCCCACCCCGCCCCCCGAGGTCGTATGGCAAAAGAAAAGTGCTGCCACCCTTTCAGCCCTGGAATGGAGAAAGCAGTTGGAGCGCCGGGGGACGACGGGCGCCCCTGGACACAGAAGCCCGCAAGCTCCACCTGTCTGCGCACGCCTTTCCCTAGGCTCCCCCACGCGTGCCTGCCGTCGCCGCACGAACCTTGCAGACAGAACCCGCAAAAAGAACTGCACAGGCCTTGTACACACACCCTGTGCGCGGCAGTGAACGCAGACGTCGTGTGTTTTGGGCGTAGCGCGCACACTCGTGCCATCGCCCTCGTAAAGAAGTCTGCATTACACAGCTACTATCTATCCATCCATCTGCCTTGCACCAAAAAAATCGATAAACACAACACCCATTTTGTATGCTTTTATATATGAGTACAGATTTGGAAGATTCACCTCCCTCCTGTTCGTACCAGATTCTCTCTAACCTTTTTATTTACTGCCTGAAAATAAGACAAAAAATTAGCCACCCCACCTACTGATATTTGGAGGAAGAAAAACCCCCTATATCCATGTAGTGTTGGGAGTTATCAGAAGTAACTTGCCCTGTGGGTCAGGGACGAGGAAGGATGTGGGCGTGGGGAGAGGCTGGGAAGGGGAGATAAGGACAGGGGCAACTCTATTTTTTTGTGGTCACTGAACTCGCCCAGCTCGCCAGGATGTCCGAGGTGGCAGTGTGGGCAGGGCACAGTAGTTCTGAGAAAACTAGAGAGGGAGAGAAATTCCAGTGCCCATTGAGGACAGGGACAGGATAGCTATTTGGAGTCCTTAAGCTGAGCTGGAGACTGGCTGGGATTCCAGGGCTTGGGGTGTAGGGGTGTCTCTCCCAGCATGTTTGAGACCCACCCACCCCTGTAACTGAAAAATCTGTTCCCCGATCTGTCTCTGGCACATCTTCCATCCCCCACCTCCACCAAATGGCAGGATGTCCTGCGAATGTGGGCCCTCGCCTCACTGGTAGGCACATCGGGGGCCTTAGGTTGCGCCAATTCTCCTTAGACTTTGACTCCAGAATCCGGCGGAGAGCGAGATGGAAGAAACTGAGGGGCAGAGAGGATATCAGGCCTGGACTCTCTGCTTTTTCCTTCTTAAATTAGAGCTGAGGAATTTGGGATTTGGTGAGTTTGCAGTAAAGTCTCCCAAGTTGCTAGGCAACATCCCTCCGCAGGCTGTGCTGCCTCTGGGCCCTTCTTCCTGCTGGTCAGAGCTCAAGGGGGAAGTATCTTTCCAACATCCCCCAAACTCCCACACAGGCAGCACGGCCCTTCCCTCTTCCTGGGCAATTCCTTTGTGTGGGGTGAGGATGTCTCCGAACACTGGCGGGCCCATGGGAGAACAGAGGCAGCAGCTGATGGTTTCATCCTCACAACAACCATTTCAGCAACAGCCCACTTGAGGCGCCCACGCAGAATTGGCCACAGTGCTTGCCCTGGGGGATGGGCAGACTCCGAGGTGAGGAAAAGACAGACAGTGAGAACGGCAAAGGCCAGAAGGAGGAGACAGGCCTGAACTCCAGCACTGAGGAGGCAAGTGACTCAGACACACAGACCTGGAGTGCAGGCGTACACACCGACCGTCCACACGTTCACAGACAACATCCTGATCAGGTTGTCGCACGAAGGCAGTCAGTGAGTGACTGGGCCCCTTCTCAGCCAGAGAGCCAGAGCACACGCGGAGCCCGGCGAGAGGTTTCTTTCCTAGACAAGGAGTCTGGGCATGGTTAGCAAGGTGAGCTGCTGGGACTCTGAGCCTGTTGACGTTCTCTTCTCTTCTTTTCTCTTTCTTTCTTTCTTTCTTTCTTTCTTTCTTTCTTTCTTTCTCTCTTTCTTTCTGAAATAGGGTCTCATTCTGAAGTCCAGGCTGCTTCTGAACTCACTAAGTAGCTCAAGCTGGCCTTGAACTCATAGCAATCCTCCTGCCTCACCCTCCCGAGTGCTGGTATTACAAGTGTGCACCACCGTGCCCAGTTTACATGGTGCTGGGAAATTGAACTCAGAGCCTTGTGCTTGCTAGGTAAGTGCTTTAACCACAGAGTCATGGCCCCAGCCCAAGCCTGTTGATTGCTGAGTAGGTGAACCAAGAAAAGGGACATTGCTGAGTCTGGCTCTCCGGGACTGTGGTCTTTGGCAGAGCGATGCCAGGTGATGCCCTCTGTAATGACCTGCCTGGCCTAGGTCCTAAGAGCCACAGGTCGGCTTTTGACGTATTAGCTACTGACCAGTTGGGCTTGGACTCTGTAGTCCTTGCCAGCTGCCACAGCCCTGATGGAAAAGGCTGCAGGCCTGGAAAGGAGGCCAGGTTAGCAAGAGAGCTAGGGCATGCCGTGGGTGCCGTACACTGGAGCCAGCAGGGAGCGTGGAGACAGAGGCTAGGGAATAGAAGTCAAAGCAGGCGGAAGTGACAATCAGACAGGAGGGATGGCGAAAGGTGGGTCCGCGCTGACCTTCAGTGGCCCGCTGCAGGCTCTGCTTGGGACAGATGGAACGAAAATTGAGAGGGTTGCTCCTAGTAAGCACAGAGGAAAGCCGGGGCACGTGATGATCTATTTGCCAATACTTGCAGCTCCCCCTCCTCCAAGTGGGCATTTTCTGAACATAACATCCCAGCTCAAACCCACAGAGGGACTCCGTCATCTGAAGGCAGTGCGGAAGTGGGAGGCTTGAGCCTCTGGCAGAGCAGATCTGGGGGCTTCTTAGGTCAGGATTTTACCCATTTGAGTAGAGGGGGTGGGGGGAGCGGGAAATTCAGTTTTCTCTGCAAATATTTCAGCTTTTGCTATAGTAGTATTTTTAGCAACCTGGTTGGCAGAGGAGGAGCCCGGGTACATTTTTCAAAGGGACCTTTGCCAGAATGGAGGGCTGCTTCCACCCTCACCCCACATGTCAGAAAGAAGGGGGGGGGAAGTTCACACTTAAGCAGTGCACTCAAGCCTAAAAATCAGATTTTCAGGGCATTAGGTGACCATTAAGTCGTCCTTGTCAATAGCTGTTACTGATCATTGTCAGTATCATTATTGTTGGCAGTGTTAGCAAGAAGATAGTCCCTGAACTTCTGCTGTGAACTGAGGCTGTTCCAGACCTGACACAGGTTTGGTATAATACCCAGATTTGTAGATCTTCTGCATCCATGGATTCAGCCAACAGCAAGTCGAAATCTACAGAAAAAAGTTGCGTCTGTATTGAACATGTATGCAGGCTGTATTTATGTCATTATTTTATAATGTAGTATTACAACTATTTACATAGCATTTATGCTGAATTAAGTAAGCAAGAAAGGATTTGAAGTGTGAAGGAGGATGCGTAGGTAACATTGTGTCATCTGCTATAAGGGATGTGAGCACCGGCAGTTTCTGGCAACTGTTGGGGGCCTGGAGCCAGTGCCCTAGGAACACAGAGGGACAACTGTGTGTGGCAGGACAGAGGAAAGAACTAATAGAATTAAAGAAGCACTTGTTTAATTTGAATAATAATTTACAAGGTGGCTTTGCATCCATTATTTAACATGGTGCTCTTAAGGTGTGAGAATAGATTAATATTTTAAACCTTTTTTTTTTTTTGTCTGAGGAGGAAACCAAAGCTCAGAGAGCTCAAGCAACCTGTTATTCTCTGGATATCAGACCTCTAATGAAAGGCAGAACTGGACTGAAGCCCACAGAAGAGTTCACCTCGGACTCCTTTTCCTGTCTAAAATGCCTTAGCATTTGTACAGAACTCTGTGCGGTGAGTCGCCAGGTCAGCACATCAGACATAGTCTCTTTTCCCTGAGTTCTGATAGTCTGATGGGAAAAGTGCATGTGTGTGTGTGCATGCATGTGTGCTTGTGCGTATAGAATAAAGCAACCTATGTCAGGAGCCAATGAATGCTGCAGACAGTGACTGTTACGGGAATGGAGGTACGGGAGACGTGGCAGAAGTTGCACGATAACAAAGGCTCCGAGCTAGGTTGCCCTGAAGGAAGAAGAGGAGTCGAGAAGTTCAGGGGCCCAGGGCAGGCTGGAGAACATGTGAGAGAGGGACTGATGTTCTGAGCTGTTTGGGGCATTTGGTGTTGATGGGAGCTCAGGCCATGCTAGTCCAAACAGCCCTGGGGACCGTCGTCCTTCCGTCCACATTGTGTTATGTCTAGAGCTCAGTGTCATGGCTTTAAACATATGGTGACACCACAGTGGAGCACGCTGGAGTCCCAAGGCATGCACCACATGGTGCTCCCCTGTTGTTCCTTAGAGCTTCTACCCACCACCCTGGGCGTGTGCCAGGCTCTGCTTCCCCTCCCTTCCCTCTTGTTCTTCTGGGTTTCCATGTCAAGAGGTGGCCACCGCTTGCTCCTGTGTTGTGCGACTATCTCCTTTCTCCGACTACTTGCCCTTCCTCTGTTTCTTTCTTATTTGGGTCCTGAGTGGAGCTTGAGGTGACCCGGCAATGTGTACACCTTCCAGGCCTCCGGACCCTGCCTGAAACACCACACCAACACAGCTGTGGTAATGACAAGGCCAGATGCATTTTATTTATTTATTTATTTAGAGACAAGGTCTTGCTCTGTAGTCCAGGCTGGTCCTGAACTCACTATGGCCTTGGACTCATGGCAATCCTCCTGCCTCAGACTCCCAAGTGCTGGGATTACAGGAGTGTGCCACCATGCCTAGCTTGATGTGTATTTTAATAACACTCTAGGACCAACCTTGTAGTAGTATTAACTCAATTTAACTCAATTTGGATCCAGACAAATGCACGTTTTAACTGTTTTTTTTTTTTTTTTTTTTTTTTTTTACAAAAAAGAATTCCTTGCAGTATAATTCTTACCTTATTCCACCTTATTCCTCAGTGGCTTCAAGGATCTTGATACTTTTGCTGGGCAGTCAGTCAGGTGCAGAGACGTTTCTGTTCAACCAGCAGCACATGCTTGGTGACCCAGGAAGGCTCAGCTCCCAACCCCTTCTGTCGCCTGAGCTCAGGGATTCTCCCCTACTAGGCCAATGCTCTACTACTGAGCAACAGCGTATAATAAAAACATAGTAAATGTTTAAGATCCAACAAAATTGTTATAATAAAATACACATTGTCACTAATCCCCTTCACAGTGTTCCCTCTTGCTTTCAGCAGGCTTACCTGTCCTTGCCACTACCTGGAACAGTTTGGAATTCCTCCTCTTTCATGAGCATCTTTAGCTGCTCTGTCGTGGCTGCCCTGATGTCCTGAATTAGTTCAAAATGTTTCCCTTTCATGGTCGTTTTGATTTGGGGGAGGATCCAGTGGTTGCAGGAACCAGACCCAGTGCATAAGGGGACGAGGATGTGAATTTATGAAACTGCTTGTTTTGTTGCATGGTGTTTGGCAGCCACATTCACTGTATTCTTGATCATGTTGCATATTGATACTGATGAAATAAGACCCCCCCCCCACCCCCCCAGGGCTGCTTCAGAGAGTGTCCGGAGTGATGGGACTAGGGCGTTTGAAGCAAAGTGAGGGAATATTGTGAGGAAGGTTAACATTTTTTTCTTTCTTTTTTGAGACAGAGTCTCCCTCTGTAGCCCAGGCTGATCCTGAACTCACTGGACTAGCCCAGGCTGGCCTTGGACTCAGAACAATCTGCCTGCTGGGATTATAGGCATGCACCACCATGCCCAGCTTTATGTGTTGCTGGGGAATTGAACTTAGGGCCTTGCACTTGCAAAACAAGCACTGTAAGCCCTGTGCCATTCCTCCAGGCACATATATATATATATATATATATATATATATATATATATATATATTTAATTACAGTATGTATATTTTCATGTAAAGACTCACTGTATCCCTTGTATCCCCCACCCCTTTTATCTCTGTTGTCTACTTCAGGGCTAGGGTAGGGATGGGTGGGATTCTGATCTACAAGACACGGAACGCCTGCAGTTCATTCAAGATCAGTGTCTCTCAGAATGCGGGCACGTGTGTGGCTGGTGTCGCAGTCCACTTCTCCAGGCTGGTGCACCCTGAAGCCTTGGTATCTGGGTACTGGCTGTCCTGCCTGGCAGCTGGCACTCATTGCCTTATATCAATATCTTCTTTAAAAAAAAAAACTTTTTGCTTTAGAAAACCTTAAACATATGCAAAAACAAATGAAATAATATATAATTAACTCCCCTGTATCCATCATCCACATCCAACAATTCTCAGGTCCTTATCAAGCTTATTTAATCTATTTTATTCATAATATTTCCTTTAGCATTGCATTCATAAGTATTTAATTATGTACCTTTGAAAAACAAGAACTTATTAATACCTCCCCCCTGAACTAGAGAATTGAGACCAAGTTCTTTGCACTGAGCTGTGCCCCACTTTTTTTGGGGGGGAGGGTGGGGGGGACAGGGTCTTGTTCTGTAGCCCAGGCTGGCCCTGAACTCACGGTGGAGCCCAGGCTGCCTTGGACTCATGGCAATCCTCCTGCCTCAGCCTCCTAGGTGCTGGGAGGTGGTGCTGGGGAATTGAACTTGAGTACCTAGCCCTTGACTTAGTGCTTCTTGGCAAGTGCTTTAACCGCTGAGTCATTCCTCCAGCTCCACCCCACTCCTTTTTAACCTTGAGACAGAGTCTTGCTAAATTGTTAAGTTTGTTCCTGCTGAGTCAGCCATCCAGCGTAGTAGGATTGCTGTGCCACCACGCCCAGCTAAAACTTACTTTGAAAGTCTTGTCTCATTAGATTGTAAATTCTACAGGGAAAGAGACGAGATTCTGGGATCCAATGTTCAGAATGTTAACTTTTGCTAAGAGAATAGATCTTAAATGTGCTCACCATCTAAATACCAAAAATGATAACAATGTGTGGTGATAAACGTGTTAATTTCATTTTGGTAACCATTTCACAGTATATGTGTACATCGGATCACGACGCAGTATACTTCGGATGTACACAGCTTCTGTTGCTTCTGCTTTAATAGAACTGAAAAACTACAAAGTGTAAAAAATAAATAAAGAGATTAGAGCTGTTTTCTCTACCACTGTAGCCTCAGCACTTTTTCTGGCATACAGTGAAAATTCAATACTTTTATTTAATGGTTGGCTGAATCAGGAGAATTGAATGAATAAGTACAGAAGGAGAGATAAGAAAGAGATAAAGAAAACCACGTACCGACCAGGCGTGACCTCATTTGCAGTGGGCTGTGGTTCTGTCAGTAGCCGAGCACGTCTTCAGCGAGAGCTTGGGAGGTGGGTTGGCCTTCCACAGGGAGACAGCGGTTCGTGGGCTGTGGTGAGGTCCTGTGGCTTTCCTACTGAAGGGTTGAGACATGGCCATGTGTCCTTCAGAGCCTGTGCTGAGTAGCCCCTTCACGAGAATAGTATGGTATGTGGAATTGGATACCCTAATAGCCAGAGAAGGGTCATGCCTGGACCACTTTCCTGGTTTAATGTTGCTCTCTGTCTACCTCCGTTTTGTGTTATTTTCCTCGTTAGCTTTCTAACTAAAGCATTCTAACTTCATCTTATCTATGCAATAAGACATTGAAGATGGAGTTAGACAGTCGGTGTTGGGCTACAGAGGCCCAGGCAGGACAGCCAGGGGTCCCGGGAGTAATATAAGAGGAAGTTGACTCTCTCAGGCTTTGTGGTCTTAGTACCCTGTTTATTTTGGAGATTCTTCTCCTAGTACTTACCTTGGAGGATCTTCCTTATTTTTGTTTGAAAAGATGGACATTTCTTTCATGGGCTTGTCAGACATGGTTGACCCCATATTCCTTGAACAAATTTGCATGTTAATGACTTTGGACAGCTAGGTCAAGCCAGTAATCGGTGGGTAGAAAAAGACCAGCCTGTCAGTGCCATTTATAATACAGCAAACAATTTTGTTGAGATGGTCATGGACCCAGAGGTGATAATGGGTCAAGATCTAAGACTGTTTCCAATTTTTATCACTGTTCAGGGTGGTCACTTGACCCATATACGGCCAATGAGTTGAAAACAGATTTCTGGGAAATTTCTTGCTTTTCAGATATATGTGAGTAGATGAAGATGGTATTGCCTTTATTTTTTCTTTGAATACAGACCTGAAGTGTGGAGCTCCATTTCTGACTTTGTTACCATGAAACAAAACATTGACATGTTAAAATTATGAAGACAAAACCCCCAACCTATGTATTTAAGCATAGTCATCCAGGTTTTCTATACAAAGGACATGAATGGATTCCTAATATGCCGTAACAGCGTGAGATGTTTGAGTGAATCAAATCCATGTTCCTCTTTTTGTTTTAACAAGATGGGAGGGAGCCTTTTAAGTGTTCAAGTTGTTTCCAGGGAATCTTTGATGACAGACTTTGAGAATTCTAAGTCAAGGCAGCTAGTAAATCAGATAAGCGTTTGCGCATTTCCTGCACCCCTGGCTTCCTAATTGCTTGTTTTAGTTTGGTTTTCTTTGATTGAGGGAACCATGGTAGGATTTGAAGGGAACTCTTAGAGTCCCTGAAGTCATGTTGAAAGCCTTTGTTCCCTGATCTCCCTCACCACTTCTATCTCCAGCTAGCCCATGTCTAAAGTATGAGTTTACTATTATTAAAAATAGGGAGCCGTCAAAAAATTCATTTTCATGCAGTCCTGGCAGTCAAAAAATTCCTTGAACAGAGAGATAAGGGCTAGATGAGGTTGAACATTTTATCTCTAGCCATGTGGCTCATCTGCGTTAGTTTTAAAAAAGTGATATGTGACAGCTGAAGATGGAGCTCAGGGGTGAGGCACGGGTGAGCATGCCTGAGGCCCTGGGTTTGCGCTTCCATATGTGGTAGGTCCTTACTTCCTTACGAATGGCAGTGGCAGGCTGGTTTTCATTCTTCCGACTGGCTTTTCAAGGAATGGCTCTTCTTTTCCACCCATCCTGCAGACAGTACTTGGTTGGTGTTTCTGCACTTGCCGATCGAGCTACTCTGATATTCTAATCAGATAGCCTTAAGACAAAGACCCTCTACCTAACCCCAGCTTTTTTTTTTTTTGGCTAATATAGGGTTATTCCTTTAAAATGGGTATTACTTTTAGATACTAGATGAGAGTGACTTGTACCAACAAGCAGAAACCTCTGGGCACTGGGATCATATTTTTTCCTCTTCTCTTGATTTGCATTGTTACACACACACAAACACACACACACACTGACACTTTTGAATATATTTTAAATTAAAGTTAAGATTCCATAAGTCTGAAAGGCCTCACATCATTTTCCTGGGAGCACTTTTTGTGCCAAATATTTATTAGAAGCATTTATCATGTGCTATCTGTTTTATCCTAAGCGCATTCCATGCTGCATTCTTCAAGACTTTTGGTTGAAAGGGATAGAAACCCAAGTTAGCATAAGCATTGATTCATAGAAAGGGCGGAGGGGAAGCTTCCGGAGCATCAGATCCAAGAAGGCACTGTAGGCTCTCTCTGTGTTTAGTCTCTGTTCCCTTTGGCAGGCTGCCGCCGTGCCACTGCACTATGGCCGCGTGTGACTATGAGCTAAATCATCATAGCCTTTAGACCCAAAAGGAAATATAGCTCCTCAAACCCAACTTCATTAACAATAACTTAAAATTTCCAGAGGAGTTCTCTGAAAACTCGACTTGGACCACTTGCCCGGGCCTGTACTTGATCCTCGTGGCGAAGAGGGTGGAATACCAGTGGCTCCGATGTATGGTATAGCTGTGTGACCAGCTGTATTGTACAACTGGCCATGTCCTCCAGAGCCATTTGGTTAGACTTGGGAAAGAGCAGTTACACAAGAGAAGAGAGCACTCTGGGCTGGGCTGACTGAAGAGCATATGTCTATCTCAGCACATGACGTCATGTCATCTTCACACTCATCCCATGAGGCAAAACTATTGCTACTTAAGGACCGTGTGGGAAAACAGAGGTTAAGTGACTTGGACAAGGCCGTGCAGCTGAGAGGCAGTAGGGCTGGGCTCCCACTGAGTCTATTTAATTCCAAAGTCACTCCACTATTTGGCCACCTTTCTTGCCTTCATGAATTTCTCCTTAATTTGTATCTTAGCATCAGAAAGTCCTCAAGCCAGAACATTCTAAGTTTTCATCCCGGGCAACCGCCTCCTCAGGAAAGGCTATCTGAACACACAGGACCATCTCAGCCGCTTGCTTCCTATTGGAGTAACTGGCCTAACCAAAACCAGAGATTTCTTAGGCCGTTTAACCGGACTGGCACAGCCGGACCCAGGGCTTGGAATGTTGTTGAGTCTCTGTTTCCTGCGCATCTTGTGTCTGGATTCCCTCAGAGGTGTTCTGAGCCAGGCCTACCCTCAGAAAGGTTTTCTGCACAGTACGAGAAGGAAGCCCAAAATACTCAAAAGCAAAACAAACCTCTGGGTCTCCAGGCATGAAATTCTGTGAAAGGACTCCGAGCAGCCCTTCTTGGGCATTCTTGGGGTTCAGCTTTCCATAATGATGACAAAATGCCTAAAATAACGATCAATGTACGAGGAAGAAATTATTTTGTCTCACAGTTTCAGAGGTTTGGTCCATGGTTGCTTGGCTCTGTGGCAGCTCAGTACTTACTGTCAGAGTCGATGGCAGAGAGGCTTGTTTACCTCAAGGGAGCCAGGAAGCAGAGAAGGGGCCAGCATCCCAAAAATTCCCTCAAAGTCACACCCATAGTGATCTAATTTCCTCAACGTAGGCCTCAGCGCTTCCCTTTCCCCCAATTCCTACCCCTTGCCCTGAGGAATAAACCCAGGGCCTTCTCGTGGAGCCATATCCTTAACCCTTTTAAACTATTAATTTATTTTTATACTTTTTAATTCTTATTTATTTATTTTTGAGACTGGGTCTCACTCTGTGGTCCAGACAGGTCCTGAACTCACTATGTAGCCCAGGCTGGCCTCGAATTCATAACAATCTTCCTGTCTCAGCCTCCCAAGTGCTGGGATTACAGGCATGCACTACCTCACTTGGCTTACATGGTTCTGGGAAATCAAACTCAGGGCCTTGCCCTTGCTAGGCAAGCTCTCTAACAGTTGTGTTATTCCTTCAGCCCCCTTTTAATTTTTTATTTTGAGACAGGTCTTGCTAAGTTGCTCAGGCTGGTCTTGAACTTGTGATCCTCCTACCTCAGTTCCCAAGAGCAATGGGACACTAGGCATATACCACTTTCTCCAACTTAGGTCTTGCTTCTGAAAAATGTCACTACCTCTCAATAGTGCTGATGGCTGGTAACTATGACTTTGCTACACCAGCCTTTGGGGGGCATAGTCAAGGTCTCCACTATCTCTACTGCCCATGTCACTGAAAAACACTTCAGCACCACAGGAACTCAGGGAGGGGTGGGCCAACCTGAGGAAGAGAGATCGACAATCCAAAACGTCTCACATCGGTCCCTGCTGAGACAGAATCATTGCAGAGTACAAGCTGTGGCCAGCCCTCTGTCTCTGTATCTCCTGTCACTTTTTGTGCCCCATTGGTATTTGTCGCCCTGCGTAGTGCCGATCATGTCTTATGTTCCTCACTAGGTTGTGAACTGCAGAACCAGGGTTGGCTTTCCATTTTGGTATCAAGCATCTTGCATAGTACTTGACATATGGTGAGAGCTCAATAAATATTTATTAAATGAATGAATATCATATACTGTTATAGCTTATATCGTTCTTTTTCTTTTGAGGCAGAGTCTCACTTTGCAGCCCAGGCTGATCTTGAACTTGCAGTGGAGCCCAGGCTGGTCTCAAGTTCATGTTGGTCCTCCTGCCTCAGCCTCCAGAGTGCTAGGATTACAGGTACGCACCACCATGCCTGGCTTATGTGGTGCTGGGGAATTGAACCCAAGGCCTTGAGCTTGCTAGACAAGCACTCTAACAGCCGTGCTATTTCTCCAGCCCCTAGTTTATATGGTTTAGGATGTTATGGTGAAAAATACAAGCATTCCCCAAAGGTCTGATAGATAACACAATAATAATACAAATTATAACTTAGATGCTACTATAGAGTTGACAAAGCATATTACGTATACTTTGCCAAAAAAACATTATGCACTCCACCCTTCAGCGTAAACACCATGAAGACTGACGTGCCACATCCTGTAAGCCGTGAGTGCTTCTGAGTACAGAGGAGAGTGGGTGAGGTCACGGGGGGCGGGGTGGGGGGAGGATGCAGCCCAAGGAGCCTCTGGTTTTGGGAAGAGAGAGGAGAGGTAACCTAGACAGGGGCACCGCTCCTACATGATAGGGAACAGGTTCCTCCCGTCACACTGGTGCTCAGATCTCCTGGGGGGAGAAAAAAGTCTGGTGTCGGCTCAGCGTTCCCAGGAGGGACTTGGGGATATATTCGGAGCAGGGTTAGAAGAGCGACAAAGAGAACAGCTAAAAAAACATGACATGTGTGGAAAGGTTAAAGGCGCTGGAATGACTCAGGTTGGAGAAGAGAAAGCAGAGAGGAAACTGAGTCATTTTCTTCAAGACAAAGAAAGGGCTCTGGCTGGGGGACGATGGCCAGCTGTCCTTCGTTGCCTCTGCACGCCCGCCAGAGCAAGGGGAAATGGGTGAGCCCGGAGGCAGGGCTAAGATTGGAGAGCAGGCAGAACTTGGCAGCGAGGGTGTTGTATAACCTACTTTTTGAGATAACTTGGGGACGGCGGAGACTCCCACACTCCGGGTCTGGGCGCAGTGGACAGGCACGCAGGGCTGATCTGGCTGGCTGGCCGGCTGGGATGGGAGGAGGAGGAGGTCCCGGGGCGGCATCTCTCTCCGTGTCCTCGATTTCCCATTAAGTTCCCAAATTTTGGAGCTGGCAAAGGCGGCACCTCCCCCTCCCACCACGCACTGCACCAGTGTTCCTGGGCTGGGTAATAATGCCTGTCATTTCCTCTCCCGGGGGAGTGGGGCTGCAACCGCCCTGACAGCCCGGAGGGATTGAAGGCAACTAAAAATAGTGCATTAAATATAATCTGTTGAGGGGCGCATTTGCATTGCTTTTCTCTCCATCCTTCCTGGTGAGCCGGGTCTGGGTCCAGGTTTGGGTCTGGGGAAGCAGGCTCCAGGTGCCACCTGCTCTCACGCTGGGGCGGTAGGGTTCCTTCCCAAGAGGTCTGAGGGAGCAAATCCATTGAGTTCAGCTTAGGGTCCTCAAAGGTGCCCCTGCCACTCCTCCCTGTGTCTCCCTGGGCCTCTGGGTCCTTCAGGGCCCCTTGGTGCAGGGAGAGGAGCTGGAAGTGGGCGAGGCAGTGCTGAAAGGGAGAGCCAGCCAGGCCTTTGTTCTCCCATCAGCCACTTCCGTCTGCTACACAATCTCTCTGAGGTTAAATATTAATTAAGAGCAGAATGACAGTGAGAACTGAGCAGTGTCACTATCTGTCCCAACACAAATGCTAATTTCCTTACAGGTATGAAGTGAATTTGGAGTGGGATTGGCAGCCCAGAGAGAAGAGCTGGGGAGGGGGAGGGAACAGGAGAGACGGGTGGTGGCAGCCCTGCTTGGAATGATTAAGGGAAAGAGGCAGGAACATATTGGTGCTGGCAATCCAGGAGAAGACCAGGGCTTGTTGGTTGACAGAGGTCGGGGCCGCAACACAATCTTAGGCTCGCTCCACTTTACCAACAGTGATCTAAGCAGTCGGGCGAGAGCTGGCTTTTCCTGTAGCCCTAAGGTAGAGTTCTTTTTTCTCTTCTTTTTTGGATGCAAAGCACTTATGACTTTGCTTAATTAAAAGCAATATACAAAGCAACAAGAATTAAACTGCATACATGGCCAATATTGAAACGAGGCCTCCTCTCTGTACACTGAAGGCCCCAGCGAGGCTGGAGGAACTAAGTCCCTTATTTTGGCAAAGTCCAGAACCTGCCCATGTCACCTATTTGCTGGGATAAGGCAGGTATTTTTTCCTTTCTTTTCTTTTGGCTGGCGTTTATTTTGTGGTAATGGGGATTGAACCCTGGGCCTTGAGCATGCTAGGCAAGTGCTCTATCACTAAGCTACACCCCAGGCCAGAGACAGGGTTCTTAAACTGGAGTTCATGCCCTGGTGTCAGGGCTCGCCTGGGAAACCACTGTGAAAGTGTGTGCACATAAGCAGGGTTTTAGAGAGAGAATTGTAGATACCTTGTAGGGATAATATGGTACATAGTGTCTTCCTCAGCATGTAGCATTCTTCGCTGACGTCACCTGTGATTGGAGGGTGCCTTAGCTGAGCATCTAAGTTCAAGGCAGGAAATAGGAAAAAGATGGAAGTGGGGTGGGCTGGGGGGGAATGTCATAGTGATTAGAGCACTTGCCTCGTAAGTTCAAGGCACTGGGTTTGATTCCCCAACATAAGCCAGGTGTTGTGGTGCATACCTGTAATCCTAGCACTCAGGAGGCTGAGATAGGAGGATTGCTCTGTGTTTGGGACCATCCTGGACTACAGAGGGAGACACCGTCTCAAAAACAAAAACAAAAAAGGTGGAAGTAGGTGGAGACAATAATGAGCTTTCTGAGAACTCTACTTCCACCTTACTGTCCACATTTAAATGCAAGAGGGGAAATTCGACCTTTATCTGAGCATGATGTCGCTCCATATAAAACTAGTGTTTTTCTTAAGAAGAAAAAAAAAGAGGAGACTAACATAGAGAACTAGGAATTTCTGCTGTAGATTCTGTCTTGAAAAAAGATCTAGAACCTCAGATACGGGTGAAGAGAGCTGTGCTGATGGCGGAAAGAAGCCTAGCGCCTGCATGCCTGCTGTGGCTCGGGATCCATCAGCCACTCCAAAGCTAAATTGGCGCTCAGAAGCTGCTTCTTCTCAGCGAGGCTGGTGGAATCAGCCCCTGACCACCTCTGCAGCTCTCAGTCCAATTCAATATGCACTCCCTGAGGATGGAAACAGTGTAATAAGTGCCAATGAGCACCTGCTGGGAGCAAGATAGTCTAGAGGTAAAAAGGAAGTTAAGGCTGAGAAGGACCCAGACACTGCCTTCTGGGGTTCACAGTGTAGTGGTGGAGAAAGGAGACTGGACCATTGATAACCATTAGGTTATTGGATAAAAAGGGAATGGTGATAAAGTGCAGGTGTCTTTGGAATGGGGGTGGGGAGAGATTAGTCGAACAGAAGGGGATCTGGGAGGGTGACTCCAATATTTATGACTTGTGCTCAGCTTTAGGGCAGTGACTGGGAGAGAAGGTGTAAGAAGAAAGAGAAAGCACGATCTGCCTTTGCAATCAGATGTTTAGGGGCTGGGCTGTCCACGTGAGACCTAGGAGTGTTTCTCTTTTGACACGTCCTAGGTTGACTTTGAGGACTGACCTTTGCCTGCCTTTCCTGGAAGAAGATTGAGCTGTTGGTTCCTGTGTGGCATAAAGATGCTTGTAAAGGTGTCAGAGTTAGGTAATGGTGAGTCAAGAGGCCTGGGTGGGTGTCTGGGACGGGGCTGGTATGTTGCCCCTTCGGGCTGAGTGTGGGGAGGTCTGCAGGAAGGTGGGCCTATGCTAGGTCCCCCCCCCCATCACCCTTTCTTTTTCTATCTCTCTTAAAATACCCCGTGTTCCTGCAGTAGTGCGGCTGCTAACCTAAAATAAAAACAGCAGGAAATGCAAATGGTCAGGTTCTCCTAGCAACAGGAGCCAGCCCCCGCAGGGCGAGTGGAGCAGAGCAGAACTGTCCTGAGGCTGGGATGCGGGTGGCTGGGGTGAGGGGCCAGTGTCCTCTTCTACCTGGGCCATCTGACTGCTGGGAGGGACTCACTGGTGGGAGGCCACCTGCTGTCCTGAAGAAACCGTCCATGAGCTGGACTGGGCCAAGGACTGAGTGTCAGAGAGAAGGGGCAAAGGTTGAGGGTGGGGTGGGGGGCGAGCAGCAAGAGTTCGGAGACACCCTGACAGCAGGGGCTGCGGCAGTGCCTCTCAGAGAATCAACACAGCGATGTCTACCTGGGTGTGTAACTGGGAAGGGCCTTCATTTGTGCGCCTGTTTCAACGGTCCATGTCAATAAACCCTCGGAGCTTCTCTCTTCCTAAGGTTATGAAATGAAAAGCGGTATAAGGTAGCTCGGCAAGATTCCTCTGCAAGAGGATCAAAATCAGCGAACTGCAAAACTTTCTGAGACAGCTGATTCAATCTCCGTCTCACAAATGAAGAAACCGAGGTCGAGAGAGGTGAGTACATTTCCCAGGACACAGACCTAATTAGTGGCGGAGGTGGAATTGGAAAACAGGTATCCAGGCGAAGACATCTCATTTTAAGTAGAAGCTTCTGACATTCCTCCTCTGCTGCAGCTAGATAATTAGAAAGCCATGATAACCTTGCTGGGCCTCTGGAAAAAAAAAGTCATTTTAGGTCCTTCCAATAAGACTGAAGAGAGAAAAATGGGGTCACAACCCCAGTAGGACGGTGCTATGCAAAGCACCCGGCATGAGAGAGGCATTGGCTGGGATCAGATACAGTTGCCACATAGCCCATGCAGGTGGTCACGTTGGCATGGATACTCCTTGGTGGTCCGCCATGAGAAAGGGCAGGAGAGTAACACCACGTCAAGGTCACATAGCAGGAAACAGAAGGTGATACGAGGTGCCCAAGAGAACAGACCTAACCGTGGCTGAATCCTGAAGAGAACACAGGAAGTCATCCAGGCTCCCCGCATCCCGGTGAAGTTCAGGTGCCCTCGATGGTGTGGGTCCCAATTATATAAGCAACTCTTTCCTTACTCACATTTTGGCTTCCTCCTGCAAGACTCCTATAGCATCTTGCCTAGGAAGCACAGTGGAAGGAAAGGTTCCTAGTTCCCGCAGAGGACTGGCAACTTAGCCTCATCTAAGGATTCCAGGACATGAAGCAGGGTGGATGATTGCAAGGAGCCCCTCAGGGAGATCGGTGTGCTCAGAGCTTGGCGTCAGAGCCACAGGCCTACGTATGCTCTGCCTATATGCATTTGCGTGTGCCACTTCTCCCTAGCCCCATGATGCCCCAGAGTGCTTGAATGTCCTCAGGGGATTGGTGCATCACCCAGTGGTTGCCTGGGAAGCGCAAGGCCCTGGGTTTGATCTCTCAGCATCACGTAACAGTTGATATGGTGGTGTATGTCTGTAAGCCTAGTACTCAGAAGGCTGAGCCATGAGAATCGCCATGAGTTCTAGGCCAGCCTGGACTCCAGAATGAGCTGAGGGCCAGCCTGGGCTCCAGAGTGAGACCCTGCCTTAAAAAGAAAGCGTCCTCAGTCCTAGTCTTTCCATTATTGCCCCATCATTTCTCGTCAAAGCCCAATGTAGACAGTCGGCCAGTAGAAGAACAAATGTGGGCGTTAGTATCTGCAGCCTGGGCTCAAATTCAAGCTAAGAACCCGGGTGGCCTTAGGCAATTTACTTAGATCTTGACTTTAGATTCATCATTTGCAAAATGTTAGCAGTTGTGTCTATTTTACAGACGTATATGAAATGCGAGCACTGCCAGATGTATAGTAGGCATTCAGCAAATCCTGGATTCTTCTTTGTACTTGTGGCTGCAGTTGCTCAGGGACCAGGTGGGGGTCTTAACTGCCAGTGCCAAGGCAGGCAATGCTGTTTTCCCAGTAGCCCAGGATGGAGCTCAGAATGCAGTTAACCTACACGTAAAATCACTTAGGCTTTCTTATTAAGTAGATGTTTATAGGTTGCTGTGGGAGTGTCACCTCTGTGTGTTGCTCCTCACCATTGTGGCCCTGGCTCCTGGTCTAGTGAGTGCTCACTCGATGTTTGCTGAGGTTGTTTAGTGAGAAAAGATGTTTTACTTTATAGATAATGACCTGACAAAAAAATATCTAAAACATAAGTTTGGTCTACTTATAGATCTCTTTAAGGCCAGGCATAGGAAGACAGGGGCCCGAGCTAGATTCCCGATATGCTACTAAGAAAGGAACCAAAGTCCAGCCCCTGGACAACTCCCAGCTCAGAGAGTGGATTTGGGGGCTGGTAATTTCTAGATCTCTCAGGAGCTGTTGGAACCAGGAAAGCGGATTGTAACGGTGGCCTTGGCAACTCCTTCCTCGCCTTCCTCATCTTCCAGAAGCATAGTGAAGTCTCTTCCATGGAATCCGTACTTACCTCTTAGTTATGAACGCTCCCGTGTGACTCTGTCTGCCTATCAGTTTGTCTCTGTCACACACACACACACACACACACACACACACACACACACACACACACAGCTGTTTACTCTGCCATTTTAACTCCAAATTCTCTTTCCTTTCCTCTCTTCTCTCCTTTCTCTTCCTCTTCTCTCCTCCTCCTCTTTCTTTGCGATAAAAGATACTGAGTGAGCCCAGAGCCTTCTTACACCTCCAGCCTCACCCCTGTTTCTACTTTTCTGATGGGGACAAAGTCTCAATAAGTTGCCAAGTTGCTCATGCTGGGCTTGAACTTGAAATCTCCTGCTCCAGCCCCCCCCCCCCCCCCCCCCCCCCCCCCCCCCCCCCCAGAATGCTAGGATTACAAGCCCGAGCCACCAGGCCCAGCCAAATCTGTTTCTTAAAGGTGGGTAGTGCTGGCTGGTTTCTTGTTTTCTGGTAGCTGAAATTGTAAAAATTAACATTCCATTGCCAAGGCGGTAGTTACTTGTGTCTCTCGGGGGCTCAGCAGAGTCAGTGACTTCTACATTGAACCTCTGGGACATCTCAGAGGCACCACCAAAACCGTGGGCTCTGTATGTGAGGTCCCAAGGGGGTCCTGGAAAAAAAGTGCACATGTAGGTCACTTGCTGTCTCCTGGAGTCTCAGGCTCGTAGGTGTTCAGATCTTTTTCTTCTTGCTCCTACACCGAACATGTTACAGACCTGCAAGTGGAATCAGAATTCCAGACTTGCTTAGTGAGAAACAAAAGTATTTGTCCTCAGTGTTTTTTTTTTTTTTTTCTTTCTAAAATAAGAGACTTGGCTCTCTGGCACAGTCTGCCTTATCATGATCAGTAACCCTGGTGGAGAGTAATACAATCATATTTCTCTTTACAGGTGGGAAATGAGGCCAGGCTCTGAAAAGGTAGGAACCCCCCCACCCCCCGTCCCGTGACCACGGAGAGCATGCTCTGGTTTCTACCCGGAAAAACTAGAAATGAAAACTGTGGCTGCCTACTACTGAGTATCGGGGGGAAGATATTTTTAACATACGGAATATCAGTGAACAGAACGCTAAGGAACTAGGAACCTTATTCCAATAAATATAAAGCATATGTTCTGCCCAAAGCAAACCCGGGTTTTGCTATATACAAATTTCACAAAGAAAAAAAAAATGTCTGAACTGCCAAAATATCTGACCGTACGTGGGCTACTACCGCTGGCTGCGGAGACTCAGGGTTGCACAGTGACGCGGGCAGAGAGGCTGGAGACCCCGGGTGCGCGGGGGCCCCTGGCTGCCATGGCAGGCCGTGTGGGCTTGTCCAGGGCTCTCTGGGGCCCCGGGAGCACTGGCTGCGGACGGACGTCGTCTCCCGTCCCTATCCCCAGTTGGCAACGTCACAGTGTGTGTCACCGGCAGCTGAACACGGTCTCTGGTTTCACCACCCTGGATCCTCAGTGGCAGGGATTCCTAAGGCTGGGCGAACACACGGTTTTAGGCGACAGGCCCTTCTTGCCACCAGGAAAAGCAATTTGGATTCATCTCCGTAGTGAGGTGCTAGTAACTGGAGATACTCACCTGATTGCTAAACCTGACAAATGTTTTATTCTTTCCTGTCGCGGGTGCTTGCGCCTCTACCAGCCTCTCGTGGAGTGCTGCCAGGTGGGAAGGACGCGTGTGTGCCGTTTTCATTAATACTATCAGTCCCGCAGCAGCCCGCCAGCCCCCTCCCCGGGGAGGCAGGGACGGAGCGGGACGCTGCCTGCTGCGGGGCCGGGGTGCGGAGAGCCTCAGCCCCCGGAGCCGCGCCACCCCGCGCGTCCCCACCGCCGGGCTCCGCCAGGAGGCGCCGGAGGCCGCTCCGGCGGTGGCCCCGGGGTGACACCCGGGCCGCCTGGTCCCCCGCGGCTGCACACCCTCCTCTCCCCTCTGCCGGGCCGGGGCTGCCCACGCCTGTGGCCCGGCTTCGCAGCCATCTCGGCCCTGCCCGCCACACGCGCGGGTCTGATCCGGTTCCCTCTTGGAGAGACGAGGCCGCCACAGCAGCCGGCGGGCCCGGGCTGCGGTCCAGCCCGCGCCTCCCGTCTCAGGCGACTGGCGCTGCCATGGCAAGTGTGGCTCGAGTCACAAACATTTACTTCTCAGTCTCGTTTAGCCCTGGAGACTGAGCAGCCCGAGATCCGGGCGCTGACGGAGCGGTGGCTGGCGAGAAAACCCTTTTCGTGTGCAGGCGACAATCCTGGGTTATGGGCTCCATGGCAGAGAGAGAGCTCTTCTCGAGAAAGCGCTCGAGTTCCTTCTCCAAAGGCACCAAAGACAAAAAGAGGCTCCATCCTCAGTCCTGACTACCTCCAAAGGCCCCATCTGGGAAACCATCCCAGTGAGGGTTGGGGGTTTAACGTGCACATCCGAGGGGGTGCAAACGTCCGATCCATACGTGATCCCACCCCTCCTAGCGGCCAGGAAGATGGCTGCTGGGGCCACTTGTTCCCAATCTGGCCACAGGTAGAGGAAAGGCAACCTTTCCCGCTCTTTCCCTTCCTCTGGCGACTCAGCTTTGGTCTGGAGTCTGTGAGGGAACAGTCCCAGAGAGACGCCACCTCTGGGTAGCCCCTGCTAGGAAGCAGGAGTCTGTTCCACAAGGAAACTGTGGTGGAGATGTTCTTTTGAAAAATTGTCCTTTAGGAGCTGGAGAAATAGCTCAACAGTTAAAGTATCTGCCTAGCAAGCTCAAGGTCCTGGGTTCCACCCCCCAGCACCACATAAGCAGGGGTCCTCCGGTGTTGCAACACATGCCTGTAATCCCAGCACTCAGGAGGATGGGGCAGAAGGATTGCCGTTAGTTCAAGGTTAGCCTGAGCTCTGTAGTGAGTTCAGGACTTGCGTGGACTACAGATTGAGACCGTGTCTCAGGAAAAAAAAAGGTAAGAAAGTGTCCTTCATTTTGAATGTAAAGAAATAACGAATAGTTTGAGGGGTTAGACATTTTTATACTGAATTGAGCTTTATACAATGTTTATAAGTATCAAAGATGACACTGGACCTCCATAAATATATGCAATTTTATATTTCTATCATTTAAAATAAATTTAATATTTTAAAAAATCCTTGGATATATTGGGTAAGACTGGTCATAGCCACTATGCTTTGTCTAGGGATATGATATTTTCCTTTTTTAGTCACTTACAGACATCTTTTTTTTTTTTTTTTGGAGATAGAAACTTACTCTGTAGTCTAGGTTGCTCCTGAACTCACTATGTAGCTCAAGCAGGCCTTGAACTCGCTGTAATCCTCCTGTCTCAACTTCTCTGGTCTGGGATTACGGGCATGCACCACCACACTTGACTTATGTGGTGCTATGGAATTGAACCCAGGGCCTTGTGCTTGCTAGGCAAATACTTCCATCACTGAGCTAGATCACCGGGCCTCCAGATATCATCTCACCCTCTGATGGCATCGGTAACAAAGAAGTATTTTAGAACATTCACATAATCACACTGAAATTTGGAAGAACTTGGGTAGAAGCAAACTCGTGGTTCCCAACTCTGGTTGCATCTCTAAGGCACAGACAAAACTGAGCTTCCTATGACTTCTTTTAAGTGGGGAGGGACTCTTTCTCACAAGACTGGGATTTTTTGACACACGGCTACGTAAGTTTTTAAGACATTTTCACTGACTGGAAAGAACTCACTCTTCTTTTCTGGCATAATTCCATACCTACCTTTCATCTACTGAGAGGCTTTACTTGGCCACAGCTGTGTAAAATAATCTTTATAGAGAGTGCCCCACTTGCCTACTTACTACTTGGTCTGTGTTGTCCGATATAGTTAAACATGGAAGAAGGACTTGCTTGGACCAGAGACGGAGTCTCTTTTTGTTCTGGACTTTACACCAAAAGCTCCATTAGGACTGTCCTGAGCAGTAGATAGGGGCAATCTATTGACAAGTGGTAAATATTGCTTCAAAAATCCAAAGAGGCCCGCCAACACTGTAACTTTGTGTGTGTGTGTGTGTGTGTGTGTGTGTGCAACCAATTGTCTTTTATTTTATAAAATATATTGTGATATGAACTAGACCTCTAGATCTTTAGGACTTTCACTATTAAGTCTTTGGACTTTCTACTATTATGCTACAAATGAATTGCTCACATGATGTTTTATAGGATGTCAAGACAATCAAGGTCCTTCCAGGCTATCTTAAGTCAAAGGGCAGGGACATGGGCATAGGCTGAGGTAAGAGAGTGAAGGTATTTGGTTATCCTTGCTGCAAATAGTCAAATTTCTTCTGATTATCTTTGGTAATAGAAATAAGGGGAAAACTGATTTGCTAGACTAACATCTGGATACTAGGGTTGCGTTGCTTTACTCCACAAAGTTACCATGCCCCAAATCAACCATGATTGGCAAGATAATTCACAGCCATTCTCCAAGACCACCTAGATTTTGCAAGAGCCAGAAAGAAAACTAAATGGAGATGTGGTTGCACGTTTGCTTTTGGGTTACTACCTGGGCAAGAGAGAGTAAGTCAAGTTTGGATGGAGTGGTTCTAGGGGCTTCTATTTCCTGGTAGTCTCTGCTAACCACCCTAGACCTCATCCTGTGAGTCAGAGAACCAATGTAAGGAGTCTCCTGGTTACTAAGTATTTCTATTCTGAATATATCCCTTACACTGCGGACCACTAATAGGTCCATGATCCTGCTGAACTTAGACCAAAATTCCATCTCTTACCCTTGTGTCCATAAGCATATTCTGATTAGTGAATCAAGTACCAATTAGGGTTTTATGATTAGAGACAGTTCAATAATCTCTTAGTGCTTCAAGAAAGGAGTAACTTCTGGCCCTCCAAGGGGAGTATGGCTAAGGAGTTGGTAGATCTGGGTTCACATAACAGATCTATTTTAACATTCTTAGGTCCTTTGGCAGTTAGACTTTTTCTGCAGTGTAGGACAGAAAATTTCTGGCATTTCAGCTTTCCTGATTATAGCTTACTGTTGAGATGGATGAGCTTGGCTGACTGCTACTCCTGATTTCTGAGCACTCAAACCATGACATTAAATTCTGACTCCCCAGTGTACACCTATTTTAATAAATTCAGTTAAATCAAGACTTAACTTATACTCTTGCTCTAACAATCTTAGGATTCACTTCAATGCATGCTCTCCAGATTCCTGCTGACTTTCGTTAATGAAGTCCTGTGACTCTTTTGGCATAGGTTCATCTTGCTGCATCTGGGTCTTCTACTTTACATCTGGACTATGTTCGCATTTAATTCTCCTCATGGGTTGAGAAGCAATGTGGGGAAGTGGAGGTGGGTCCCGAAGAAGATCACATTGCTTTATAAGGTAACTGCCCAAGGTACAGTCATCGAAAGGCTTGTATTGAAAGGAAATGTCATTACAGACACAAACTTCCTCCTAGAGGTTAGGAGCATTTGAGCTCTCAAATATCCTTAGTCTCATCCATGTCTGTAAACTGTTTCTATCCAATATTTTGAGGTCCCACTACTTTTCCATCAGTACCCTTAGATTTTTGTAGGGGACTAAAACTGAAGAATTTTAGTATCAAATTTTTTTTCAATTCTACTGCTATTAAAATCATTTTCTAGACTTGGTCCTCATCCATATCAGCCCAGTACCCAGATGAGAAGGACCTCTTTAGAACTACCATAATGATTTACTGATTTCCGACTGGATTCTGAGCTGGGTACTAAAAGCATTTATTATGTTTCCTTTCCCTGTTTATTGTCTTTACAGCCATCAAAGGCAGTCAGCTGACTCTACAGTCTTTATAACCACTGTTGTCACCATGACGACTAAGTACCTTAGCTACTGTATTGCTATTGCCCTCTACCTGAATTCATTCCTTACCACCATAAGTGATAAGTTTATTTACTGTTATGCTGCTGGATGCTATAGATTACTAGTATTGCAGTTTCTTCTGATAGGGAATTTAGCTTTGTGCTTCTTAAATATATGAGAGCAGGAAAATATCAGAGTACTATTTTAGGGATCTGTTTTCTTGGGCCCCTCCCGGTACCTATCCATAATTCTATCTGCAGCCTGGAAGACAACATATGGCAATTCAAATGGAGGTAACTGAGGTGCTTTTAATAAAGGAGATATTTATAAAGACATAAGCAGGGGTGGCGGATTGAATAATTGACTTTATTTAATTCTTCATCCTTACCTGTAACTGAACCCTTTGGTGTCTGTATCATGGGTGACTGGATGCTTTATGGCCTCATGGCTTTGGGCCTGGCCATACGACTTATTCTAGCCAATGGCAGCTGGAGAAAAATAAAAGCAAGCTAGTTCCAATCTCAGTTCTTAAGTGACATCACATATTATGCTAGTTAATCCTGATTGTCAGATTGATTGGATTAAGAGACTCCTGGAGAGGTAATTGGATTTTGAAGGTACTGACCTCTTTAATGGGTTAATTAATTGATGGGTTTACAGCTGAATGGGCTTTTAGAAGGCAAGGTCTCTTTGGAGGAAGTGGATTGTGGGGCTATGACCTTGGGGACAATATCTGGTCCCTGCTTGATCCCCTCCTCTCAGGCTCTTCCCCTGCTCTCTGCTCCCGAGTACAGTTGTGCAGTAGTTTTCTGATGCTGCCTCAGCCTCCCGAGTGCTGGGATCATAGGTGTGGACCACCACCTCCAGCTTCTGTGGTGCTGAAGAAATGAATTCAAGCCCTTCCACCCTGATACTTCTGCCTCGCAGCCAGCTGGTCATGGGATGAAACCTCCAAAACTGTGAGCTAACATAAGCACGCTTGATTTAAAAATTGCACCGTCAGGTATTTTGTCCCAGTGACAGGAAAACCGAACCATATACCTGGAGACAATTTCTGACTTATGACAGCTTGACGTGTGATTTTCCAGCTTTGTAATGGTGTGAAACTGACGTGTGTTCTGTAGAAATCATACTTTGAAATTTCAATTTTGATCTTGTTCCAGGCAGGTGATGGGTAGTATGATACTCTCTTGTGAGTGGGCAACAGCTGCAATGTGCCACGGTTCCCAGTGGCTGCACTATCATGATCATGAGAGTCACCAACCACACTGTGTTGCTAACATTTTTTAGGTACAAATATTCAGTAAGTTACACTTTATCGTACAATAAATTTTGTTTTGGTAGTTTTGCTAAACTGCAGACTAATGTTAAGTGCTCTGAGCACGTTGAAGGTAGGCAAAGGTATGCTATAACGTTTGGTAGGCTGGATATATTAAATACACTACCAACTTCACAGTATTTTCAACTTATGATGGTTTTACTGGATGTAGCTGTTTTGAAAGTTGAGTAGGACCTGCAGTTTTGTCTGCTTCATGCGTCTCCGCCATGGCTGTGACAGATTCACGCATGGCGGTCTCAGCGGGGTGAATACGAAAGGAAAGAGTTGCTCCAACACCCTGAGGTGTGGAACGTACCCAACTGGGGTAGCTCTGAAGTATGGAGTCAGGATGCCCCCAGCTGAGCCTATCCAAGTCCACCAAGCTCTCATCTGGAAACTAGCAAGATTTTCTTCACATAACAACGTTCACTAATGTTTTAAAATATTTCTGCAATATTGCAACAATCACCTCTGCCAAATGCCATCACACTTAAAAGATCCCTGTACCTAGCCAGGGCTGGTGGCTCAGTCTGTGACCCCAGCATTTTGGGAGGCTGAGGCAGAAGGATCACAAGTTTGAGCCCAGTCAGGACAACTTTGCAATTTACTGAGACGCTGTCTCAAGTTAAAAACGGAAGGAAAAAATAGAAGACTAGAGATGTAGCTTAGTGTGAAGGTCCTCGGTTCAGTCTCCAGCACGGACAACGAGAACACAAACAGAACACCTGTCCTCACTGGCAGTTAGCCCTTATTCTCACCAGCCTTTGTCCTCAGGCAATCACTCATCCATTTTCTGTTTCTTTTCTTTCTTTCTTTCTTTTTTTTTTGAGACAGGGTCTTACTAAATAATTTTGTGAGTTCAGTAGTCCAGATTGGTCTCATATAGCCCAGGCTGCCTCAAACTCATTGAAATCATCCTGCCTCAGCCTCTCGAATGCTGTTCTACACGCCTAGCTTATGTAGTGCTGGGGAATTGAACTCAAGGCCTTGTGCTTGTTATCTAAGTGCTCTAACTTCTGTGGTATTCCTTCAACCCCTATTTTCTGTTTCTGTGGATTCACCTGTTCTGGTCATTTCTTACAAATGGAATCACGCAATATGTGACCTTCTGTATCTGACTTCTTTTGTTTAGCAGAATGTGTTTAAGATCATTCATGTTCTAGCATATAATAATACTTTATTCCTTTTTATGGCAGGATAATATTTTGTTGTAGGGATATTTCATATTTTATCTATTCATTAATTGATGAACATTTAAGTTATTTCTACTTTTTGGCTTTTATGTATAATGCTTCTATTAATGTGCATGTGCAAAATTTTTGTGTAACTATATTTTTCCTTTTGTTGAGACACACCTAGAAGTGGAATTGCTGGGGCCACAGATGTATGAAGAAATGCTGAACTCTACTGAATTTTAAAATTCTACTGGCAAGTTTTGTGTTTTCATGAGGTCTACTATTTGTTTGTTTAAGACGGAATCTCAACCTGTATGTAGTTTAGGCTGGTCCCGCACTCACAATGTAGCTCAGGCTGACCTTGAACTCACAGCAATCTTCCTGCGTTAGCTTCCAAAATGCTGGGATTATAGGCATATGCTGCCATGATGAGTTTACTTGGTGCTGTGGAATTGAACCAGGGCCTTGAGCTTGCTAGGCAAGTGCTCTAACTGCTGTGCTATTTCTCCAGCCCCAACAGGTCTGTTTGAATATTTATTTTTTAAAAATTGAATATCTCTTCTCTTTCTGAGGATATATACAATACTTTTTGTTGGCGTTTTCTTTTCCTTGCATGTCTGACTCACAAAGTTAATTTGATTAAAAATCTCTGTTGCTTGTGGCTAGAACCACCATTTCTCCACAATTTTCAAAAAAGGTGAACACTGAGTGGGAAGAGGAAAGGCACCAGTACGTGCTCCATGAGCCCTTTAGAAAGCATGGAATCTCCTCTGTGGGCTCGTGTGCGTGAATCTACAAGGGAAGTGATTTGTAGCCATCAAAGGAATGGGTAATGTGCAGAAAGAATGTCCCAGAAATGTTGCCATGGCAAACCTGGAAGTCTACAGAGTTACCCAGCATGCTCTTGGCATTGTTGTAAACAAGTTAAGGGCGAGTTGCTTGCCAAGACAAAGAATGTGTGTACTGTGCATATGAAGCACTGTATGAGCTGAGACAGCTTCATGATCCTCGGGGAAGCAAATGATCAGAAAAAGAAGAAAGCGAAGAGGCTGGCATGGGGTGTAGGTGTGACCCAGGGCCCCCCGCCTCCAGGAAGCCCCGCACTGGGACTACCAGTGGGGAAGAATCTGAGTTACTGGAGTCTGAGCCCTACGAGTCCATGTCATAACAGGTATTCTATTTATTTCTTCATTCCTATATATAGGAATATATAAATATATTTTCTGAGACAGGGTCTCACTCTACAGACCAGGCTGGTCCTGAACTCACTATGGAGTCCAGGCTGGCCTTGGACTTATGGCAATAATCCTGTCCTGAGAAGCTGCCTCCACCTTTCTGCCTCTGCCATGTGCTTCAGTTGCTGCTGGCCATCCCTGAATGGACTGTGACCATCTGAAACTGTGAGCTAAAATAAGCCTTTCCTTTCCTAAATTTGTGCATGTCAGGTATTGAGTCACAGCAACGAAAAAGTAACTGAGACACTAGGCAAGTGCTTTAACCACTGAACCATTCCTCCAGCCCATTAATTATATTTTAAAATATCATCGGACTGTAAGCAACACCATAAACACTTCTCCAAAGCAAAGCAAAGCAAAGCAAAGCAAAACCCCAAACTCTCGTCTTCTTTCTCTTCTTTCTTTCTGAGACAGGGTTTCACTTTGTAGTCCAGGCTGGCCCTGAACTCACCATGTAGATCAGGCGGGTTTCAAAGTCAACAGAAATCCTCCTGCCTCATTCTCCCAAGTGCTGGGCTGACAGGTCTAGCTTCTGTGATGTTGAGGATTTGAATTCAGGGCCTTGAGCTTGCTAGGCAAGTGCTCTAACCACTGTGCTATTCCTCCAACACCTCTCTTTTCTATGCAGGAGGTTTCCCCAAACTTCTCTTAATCCTTGGTGGGTCAGGGTGACGTTATTCAGGAGTGAGGATCCGTAAATCTGCTCTTGGGTTGAGGCGCTGGTCATGTGAAGTCTCTTGACTCTGAGTTCCAAACGTTAGGTTAGTTTTATCAGTGCCCTGGGGTGCTTGGGAAGGAGGGCTGGAAGTCTCTGGTTCACTTCCGGTCTGTGCTTGGGTCACTTTGTCCTCTTTTGAGTGCTGTTTCTATTGTCTCAGGGCAGATACCTCCCAGCAGAGGCTGATTTACTCGCCTCTGGACGGCAAGCCTGAGGATGCTCGTCCCCCTCTGTTTGCCTTCCCTCTACCTTTCCCTTCTCTCCTTCCTCTTCCTTCTTATTGTGGTAGATGAACTCAGGAAGCCCTCCAGACTTAAACTTTTAGAAAGCTTTGTTTATTTCCTTTTCTTTTCTTTTCTTTCTTTTTGGTACTGGAGATTGAGCCCAGGGCATTCGCACTAAGCTACATTCTCAGTCCCCCCCTCCTTTTTAATTTTAGATTTGGAGACAGACTCTTGCTCAGTTGCTAAGTTGCCCGCGCTGAGCTCTACTTTGTCATTCTCCTGCCTCAGCCTCTCAGAGTGTTGGGACAATAGGCCTGCTCATGCCCAGATGTCCCAATTCATCCCTAGAACTTCATGTTTCCTTATTTCAGAAGGTATCTCTCCAAGCTGCCCAGGCAGCCCTGAACTTGCGGTCCTCCCGCCTTAGCCGGTATTGCAGGTGTGCACCAGCCGTGTCTGGATTTCTGAAAACGTGAGAGAGAGACGTGGAGTAGCAAAAAGAATTGGTGACCTGACCACTGCACAACAGCTTTTACTCAGCTATTTATTTGTTTATTTATTTATTTATTGAGACAGAGTCTTACTCTGTAGTCCAGGCTGGTCCTGAATTCCCCATGGAGCCCAGGCTGGCCTTGGACTCACAGCAATCCTCCTGTCTCAGCCTCTTGAGTGCTGGGATTACAGGCTTGTGCCACCAAGCCCAGTTTATGTGGTGCTGGGAAACCAAACTAGGGTATTTAACGCTTGCCTGCTGAGCCATTCCTCCGGACCAGCTTTCGTTTTTTTTTTTTTTTTTTATTTATAAAGTCCTCTCCAGTTTACTTCTATTTCTGGTTGTTCAGGCTACTGCTAATCCTGAGCCTTTTGTGATTTGTGTGGTGCAGATTGTGTTGGGTCTCGGCCTTCTTCCCTGTGGGGTTGGGATTTTGCTCTTCTGTTTTTCTAGGTAAACATGATTTGCAGTTTCAAAATCATGTTGATGACATCTCATTTTCTGTTGTTCTAAACATGTTTTTTTTAAATCATCTGTTTTACTGGTCTTTCTGGAGGATGCAGTGCATGTGTTCAGTTTTCTATGTTAATCTAGAAGTTTCTAAGTAAAACATCTGCTGTTTTGATTCCCATTTGAATTGGCCGTAGTCTGATCAGGACTCAGAGACCACTGTAATTATTTTAAGAGACTTTAATAAGAAGAATTGTTAATCAGGAATAAAGATTGGTAGCAGGGTGGCTGAAAACGCTGAAAGAGATATCTTAGCTCTTACGAATAGAAACGAAGCAACTTTTACTTGTAGGTCTGAAGACACAGAGGAAGAAGTGGAATTACTGAAAGTTGCTCGGAGAAAAGGCGCATGGTGCTCAACCTTGAACTGTAAGGACCAGCCCTGATGGGCCCAGGCTGAGGTCTGGGATGGAAGCTCATGGGGCCAGCTGTGAGTGCTGGAAGGCGATTCCAGCTACCGCTCCAGCATCAAGCAGTATTGGGCGACACCGACAGTCACCGGGGCTGGCAGGAAGGAAGAGGAAAGGAGCGCATGCTCTTTCCCCCTGGCCTTGGAGTCTCCTCTAATGGTGCCCATTGTCAGAGCCTAAGAGAGCTCCAGCTGGCACTGGGGAAAGCGCCCCGTGAGCTCAATCTGGATGGCAGCTTTGACGCTGAGGGGCAGCAGCTAATAACTGGTGGAGCCGACCCTTTCGGGACTCAGAATTCACAAGCACTCATCTAAATGTATTTGAACTTTCATGCAAACTTAAAATTAGCTGTGTTTCTACTTCTTACAAAGGTCTTCTACTTCTCTCCCCCAAGTGAGAAGACACGTAGCGTAAGCAACCATTGTATCTGCTTGAGCGGAAAGGCCTTCATGTGCGTTCCTGGGCTATACTACCGACTACTCAAATACATTTGTAGGTCCTTCTCAATATCCTGCTTCTAAATGTTGTCCGTTGGCCACTGCTTTCTTCCTTAGTTTCTTGCTTCAGCTGGCTTGGGATTTGGGGTGGGGAAGAGAGAGATGTTATATATTGGCCCTCTTAAGCCCCCAAAGGTGTGCTTTAGCCTGAAGTTTATTAGCTGCCGGGAAATGTACATTATTAGAAGCAGCAAAACCAAGTTCTGGTGTTGCGTACCATCCACTTGGTTACTGGCAAGGCTTTTAACTTTTGCTGATCTCTGAATAAGAAATTGTATCTCACTGTCATTGAATTTGTACTTCTTTATCTGGGAGGCTCAGCATCATTTTTCGTGTTTGTTGGACTGGACTTTTCACTTTTGCTCAGAGTGTTGCTCAGTTTTCTATTTTTTCTTGTGATCCATTGGCAGGAATTCTTAATTTTTTTTTGCAGAAATGTACTTGAAACATGTACATAAGAATAAATGACAATGTAAGTCTATTTTTATCTTTTACACATGGCAAACATCTGTAATCCTAGCATTCTGGAAGACTGAGGCAGGAGGACCACAAGTTTGAACCGAGCCTGGGGCAACAGTGACTTAGCAAAACTCTGTCTTACAATAAAATAAAATGAAAGAAAAGAAAAGAAAAGAAAAGTAAGAAATTGGCTGAGAATGCTCTAGCTTTGGAATTTGGCTCTCCCTTTCCTGCTAGATAAAGTTGGTTCACACTTTCTAAAACACGTTGATGTTATCTCATTGTCTGTTGCTCTGTGTTTTTTTTTATCATTTGTTGTACAAAGCACCGAGTTCAATTCCTAGTATTAAAAAAATCATATTCTCACCATCCAGTTTCATCAATTATCATCATTGTTTTATATGCCTCATTAAAAATATGTATGCACGTGATCTTTGGCCTCCTTCCTTTGTGCTCTTCTCCTCCATTTTTCCCCTGTAATAATCACAATTGTGAACTTTAGTATTTACCTTCCCATGCAAGCTTCCTATACTGAGTGGGAGGTTATATTCTGAATACTAAACATTTGCTAATTTTATGCACTTTGAATTGCAAATTTCCCCTCATCTCTTCACATAGTTGGTATGTTTTTCATTTTGCTTATGGTATTTTTGATATTTAAACATTTTAATGTGGTCATATTTGTCAGGTGTTTCTTTTATTGTTTGTGCTTTTGGTGGTATATTTTAAGAATCCTTTTTCTGTTTTTTTTTTTGTACATCTTTTATGAATATGTAGAGAACGGTGTGTTCTCCTGAAGAAAAGGCCATGATTTCTATACTTTCTTCATTCCCTACAACGTTAATTCCCGTGACTGCTCACTGTGGGGGTGGGGTGGGGGTCCAAGGGTCACATCTCTGCTCATCCAGCTTTAGCTCCTGCTACTTTAGACACTAGTTCATGTCCCTTGCTCTCTTTCTTTTACGTCTCCATTTTTTCTTTCCATTCTTTTCCCAGGACACACAGGCTTAGAAGAATAGGAGTTAACAAGTCTTTGTTTTCCATTACTGAAAGCTATTTAAAAAACAAAACAAAAAGGCTTAATTGGTTCACGCAAGTGAAACCACAAAGATTTCAGCTCTGATTCATCAGGTCATTGGCATAAACATTAATGAAACAGATGTGACATCTTTCTACCTTTTGGTTCTACTTCCTGCTGGTTGAGCTTTATCCTAAAGCTCATTTTCCCTTGGAGCTACATGACCTGTTTGATTCTAATCCAGATTTCTCAACCTGTTTGCTAGAGGCACTGGGTTAGACAGTTCTTTGTGGCAGGAAGTCTGTCCTAAGCGTTATAGGATGTTAATATCATGCTGGGTGTACAACACCCATAAATCCCAGCAGTTCCCTTACCCTTCTTCACCTTGAGCTGGGATGGCCAAAATGTTTCCAGACATTGGCAAATGTCTCCTGAGGTGTGGGAGTTGAGACCTACTATTTAGTTTCATTTTCTGTTGCTATAACAAAACATGGAGAATAGGAAATTCACAAAGAAAAGATTTTTATTTATCTCACAGTTCTGGAAGCTGGAAGTAGATAGTTGGGTGGCCATATTGACTCAGCTTCTAATGAGGACTTTAGGCTACGCTACTCCTGGCAGAGAAACAGAAGGACTAATGGGCAACATGTATAGAAGACCATAACACGGGATAACCTTGCTTTACCCCATGAGGGTAGGCATATCCAGTTCTGAAAGAGTGAGAACTCAGTCCTAAGAGATGGTCTTAATCTACTCACGAAGGCTGTACTCCCATGACCCAAACAGCTCTGACTAGGCTCCACCTCTCAACACTGCCACATTAGAAAATTAAGCTTCTATATGACTTTGGTGGGAACAAACCATAATAGCAACTATCCTGATTAAGGGTGCCTAAATCACATGTCTTGTGCTGAACCAGTGATGGCCTGATGAGGGCTGGAAGGTACTGACTGGTTTAAGCCAACCTGAATCTGTCTCTAGAATTAGCTCAACTTTTGCTCTATGTTGAGAAAGAAGACACTTAAAAAAAAGCTAGATGCTAGAAGGGGGGGATGGAGGTGGAAATGGTGCTGTTTCACTTGCTCTTCCCAAGAAAGGTCTAATCTGAGGCTCAAAGTGGTAGGTAAGAAACAATTGGCACTATTGTTGTATTTTAATAATCAAACCAAAGGTCTTTCCATTAGCTCTTACACCATACGCTCTCATTTTCTCTCTCCTTCATGATCCTGGAATATTGGTTATAGCAGAATGGGAAAGAAATATATCTATAGTGAGAAAACATGGCAAATACCGTGTGGCATCAAGCTTTGCACATACCAGGCACTCAGCAATTGTAACTTGTCTTGGTCTATTTGGCCACTATAACAAAATATCATAGACTAGATGGTGACTCAACAGAAAAAAATTTTTTATGGTTCTAGAGGATAGTTCTGTGCCTTGGTTGCCATCTTAGTTGGGTTTTGGAGAAGGATGTTTTCCTGTCTTGCAGGTGGCCACCTTTTCACTGTATGCTCAATTAGCCTTTCCTTATTACAAAGGGTGGTGGAAGAGGGATGGGGAGGAGGTTCAGAAGGAGAGAGAGAGAGAGAGGGAGGGAGGGAGAGAGAGAGAGAGGGAGAGAGAGAGAGAGAGAGAGAGAGAGAGAGAGAGAGAAAGAGAGAGAATTCTCTGGCATGCACTCTTACAAGGCCCCAAATTCCTAATGGCTTTATCTCCAAGTACGTTCCCATGGCTAGAGCTTCAACATAAAAGTTTTGGGAGAAACGTATTCCACTCTATAGCATTACTATTTGGGATTTCAGTAACTATCATTCATTTAGAGAATAAATATATATTTCCTGTTGTATGTCAACCCCTGACAAGCTGTGTGCCAATTACTGAGTTCTCATACAGATGACACCAGGAAGTAAAAGGATTTTGAATGTGCCGGTATGTCAAAAAGCAGACAGGATAGAAGATAAAGTTAAACTATAATAAAGCTGCAACAGATGCATAGCAGTCCCGTGGTTGAGAGGTGGCGTGGGCCTGCAGAATTGTTTTCATCGGAGGCAAGGGGTCAAGTCCTTGTACCTTAGCACTGAAGGGAAGGGGGGCTGCCCTCAGGCAGGTGTAATTTAGAGTGAAGTAGCCCCTGATGCAGAGAGCATTTCCTAGAAAAGAAGCAATCTTCAATCTTGAAAGAGTGGAGCACAGCGCATCAGAGCATTTGCTACATTATCCAAGCAGTTTAAAAGCCAGAGACTGTAAATCATAACTGCGGCACCTCCGCAGTGTTCACGCTTCCCTACTGCTGGCTTGCTAAGTCTAAGTTTTAAGGAGTTAAAAAACAAGTTGGGTTTTTCTCCCAATAGTTTCGAAAATTGGGCTTAATGTCTGATTTACCAAGTGAGCCTTCACTTCTTGATGATACAACCGCAGTGAAGGAAGATGCCTTAGCTTTTGATGGGAAGCCCTTTGAGATAGGAGTCTGATGACTGCTTCTTTTCTTTTTTTTTTTAAATGGCACTAAGCATTGTTATTGTCGCCATGGTTTTAAATAAGTCTTTTTTGATCTTTTTTAAAAAATGCATGAACTGCGTATTTCATAATACATTGGAAACATGATTTAGAGGGACAATGACCATCCACACCACTTTTGGCCTCTTTTTCCTTCCCTCTTACCCTTGCCCTAGCTGCCCCCACCCCCAACACTCTCAGAGATTCACCCCTCCTCTAGTAGTCCACCCCCCACTCTCTCTCATGTTGGGATCTTTTTATGCAATTATTTCTGTGACTTTCCTAAGATGGACACACACTGATAGTCTTCTGTGTTTGGTCTATTTACTGAGCATTATTGATTCAAGGGGGCTCCATTTTCTTTCAAATGACTCATTTTGTCTTTCTTCATAGCCATGTAGCATTCTCTTGCGTACAGATACTAATCTTTATCCATTCCTCAGTGGGTGGGGAAGGAGGCTGTTTCTAGGATTTAGGTATTATGAATTGCCTGCTATAAACATGGATATGCATATGTCTTTATGGTATGCTGACTTTGTTTCTTTTGGGAACATGCCCAGCAGAGCTTGTAGTTGGATCACATGAGTTTTCTATTCTCAGCTTTTTAGGGAATCTCCCGAATGCTTTCCACAAAGGTTGAACCAGACTGCAATCCCACCAACAGCGTAGAGGTGTTCCTTTTTTTTTTCCCACACAACCTTGCCAACAATCGTTGTTTTTTTTGAATTCTTAATGTAGGTCCTCTCACTGGGGTGAGATGAAACCTGAATATTGTTTTAATTTGCATTTCTCTGATGGCCAATGGTGTTGGATTCCTGTTCATGTGCTTGGTGGCCACCTGCACTTCCTCTTCTGAGAAGCTTCTTCTGATTTCAGCTGCCCATTTCTTTATTGATGGGGCCATTTCTTTTAGGGGTTTTATTTTTGAGTTCTTTATATATTTTAGATATCAATCCCCTGTCGGAAGTGTGGTCGACAAAGATTTTCTCCTGTGGGTTGTCTCTTTACTTGGTTGATTGTTTCCTTTGCTGTAGAAAAGCTTCTGAGTTCCGTGTTGTCTCATTCTTATTGATTCTTGTGGTTATTTCTGTGCAGCTGGCACGATGACAGATTTTTACACTTTACCTATTACATCTGACCCCTTGAGGCAGCACGTGTATACACTTGACGCACTCCCTGTGGTGACCGGCTGGCTTTGGAGTACTGACAATCTGTCATCAAGGTGTGTGGTAACAAGTGTTGTGACTCTTGAGATTTTAGTTACAGTTACAGTGCTACCCACACCAGGCATTAATTTTTAGCTCTACACCACAGAGGCTGCTTGTGCTCAAGCATATTTCATTCTCAAATGTAATTTCACATTCTGGAGGTTTTATTCTGCATGCTTATTTGCTTCTGAGAGGTTTATAGGCGTAAGTAATTGTCAATCCTAGTACCCAAATCTGTGCCGAGCACTTCAGATTGGAAATAGTTTATCAACACAAAAGGTTGAACAAAACAGATCATCATTATATGTTCATTACAGATACCCAGGAGAGAGAAAGCAGGGATATGTCAAAAGTACTGAACTACTATGTTTGTAGTTTATTCTTTGGTAATATCCTGAAGAGGAGGCATGTAGGCAACAGTACTTGGTTTCTGTCCTCCCGTCAAAAGACAGGGATAATTTCACAGGAGAAAAGACCTTATCCTGTGGTCATTTCTGGCCACAGAGACATTCTGATTGAGCTCCATTTCACAGTGCAATAGAGAGCAGGTCCCTCCAGATTATCCTAAATTTATATTTCTCTAAAAAGACTGACTGATGATTGTGACTCTATTTCTTATTTATTTATGAAGCTGAGTCTTGCTGTATAGTCCAGGCTGGTCCTGAACTCACTATTTAGCCCAGGCTGGCCTAAGAAACTTGTCAATCATCCTGCCTCAGTCTCCTGAACACGATTCTATTTCTATAGGTATATATATATAAAAGTTCCATTTTTGTAAGTATAGTATTCACTATGTTTTATTTAAAAATTCACTTTGACAAACTCTCACACTTAGCTTCCCAAAGAAAAACTTTTATAAATACTTCTAAAAGAGTTTAAGCCTTCTTCACATGATTTAAAAAAAATTTCCCTTAACTCCAAAACTCTTTTGAGTGATTGTCTGGTTTGCGGGGCACAACTCCAAGAACCACCATTATCAGTGCGTGTTTTGAATATAATTCCACACTCCCATGTCTTGCAAACCCCACATAGACTGTTTAACTTCTTTCCTTTCCTTGTTTGATATTTCCTTATGTTTGGTCTTATGATTTAAGAATAAACAGTGCAGTGTCATGAGAATCCATGAGGTAAGTGAAGAATTGTGCAACCTATCTGTCGGTTGCCTGCTGGGCAGCCAGTAACCCTTCTGGAAAACATTTTTCTGTTTTTTTTTTTTTTTTAAATCAGAGATCTTAAACTTACTCCTCTTTTATCCAGGTTGCTGTTGCCTTTGGCAGAACTGATCTCCTCTTTCAGGAGCGTAGTCTGATGGTGGTTAGTCATTTCTCATTGCTTCTGTGATTGACTGAGAGGTAGATGTAGTGCCCTATAAAAGCTAATTAGCTGGAAGGAGGTATTTGCTGAGGCTCCTCCTACTTGGTCATAAGCAATAGAAACAATTCACTCGTTTCTGCTGCATGTGAAAAACAAAAGCACTTCAGTGGAAAGAAAATACTAACTTTGTGTCACAGGCATCAATTCTACTAAGGGAATGTGGGCTGTAAATTACATGTTTTGAGTGGTGTTCAGAACCAGGAAGGAAAAATAAGGGAAGAGGAAAGAAGATTTTTTTGAGGTATTGATATTTCAGGTGGGAGGGTCCAGGTAAAATCTCACTGACAGGCAAACCTGAAGAACTGAAATAATGATGGCTGGTAAAAAAATATATATATGTATGTATTCTAGGGGAATACAGGAAACAACAAACCCAAAGTCCCTGGGGGGGCAAGTGTATGTGGCCAGACTCACGAAGAACTTTGGAGCCAGGGTGCGTGGAGCCTGGAAGATGGATTTAGAAGTAGCTGGAAGAGATGTGTGAAGAAGCTGCCCCGAGTAAAGTGAGAAGCCACTGGGGTTTTAAGCAGAGGCGGGGTACCACATGACTTACATTGTAAGAGGGTTTTTCTGGCTCTTGTGTTGTCTTGGAAAAGTGTGTAATGGCTAAGTTTCTTTGTCAACTTGACTGGGTTAAGGAATCCCCAGACAGCTGAAAAGAACTTCCATGCAATTTCTAGGTGTTTCTGGAAGAGTTTAACATTTGAATCAATATACTGATTAAAATGAAGGGTAATAAAGACGTACTCTTAACAATGTGGGTGGGCTGACACTGAGGCTCCCCCCCCCAAAAAAAAAAAAAAAAGAAAGAAAAAGGCAGAGGAAGGGTGGATTTTCTGTTTTGGAGTCGGGATAATCTATTTTTTGCAGCCCCCTCCCCTGCACTGGCAGGCAGCAGGAGTTAAGAACTCTAATAGTGTAATCTGTTAATGTCCATCTTACTTGGCTCACACCAAAGGAGTCTGTGACAATGATGTTATACTGGACTTTGAAACAGAGTCACTCACCCCTCTGCAGGAGTTCGTTCTGACACATCATCCTCTCAGCTGATAGGCATCAGTCACTCTACCGGAGGCCAGAGGCCTTCCGTGATGTGCCTCGACCTCCCTAACTGTGGCAAAAACCCCTTTGCGAAGCTGGAGGCGATGCTCTTTCAAATTGAAACTTTAGGTATGAAAATTTTATATGCAAGCATTCATGGAAGGCGGATGGGGCAATATACAACATTTCTTGGATAATCTCAGCTTCATCTGAGACCTGTTTTCATACCTTCAAACCCTTATAACACACCTAACCTGTCAGCCGGATATGTAGTTCCTCTCTTGGAACTCACCCACTGTCCCCTCCGACCGTGCGCTCTGCCCTAGATATACTCTTAGCCTTATCTTTGACTCCTCCGTAAATTCCTTTTATAGGCCAGCTTACGTATGCTGCCTTGCAGGGTATTTTCTGGGGCCTGTTACCTTGGGGCAGGAAGACTTTCTCCTGCGTCTCTTGGCTCACTTCACTCTGGCTCTTGTGCATGGTGAGCAGATCAGCCTGTGAGCAACTGAAAAACACCTGTCAGGGCAACACCTGGGGTTCTCAAGGCCTTGGGCTATGACTCCTTCATTTAAGGGTCTTGGGTCTGTGAACTGGCTCAAGTTTGGGCATTGATTGAGAAGTCTAGATTTGAAGTAGATTTTTGCTCAGTTGCCCTCGAAATTTTTTTTTAATATAAAATCCAATAAAAATTTAGTAGGCTTCCTATCTGTCCCACCTTTGGAAACATGATTGATCAACCAACCCCACAGGTCTCTACATGCCAGACTGTTCTGACCACAGCTTTGCTGTTCGTTAGTCTAAGTACGCCCACCTTGGCTTTGGCAGCTAAGTACTGCCATTTGGCTCCTGATGCTCTGAGATCCACTTATAGCCATAGCATTTCTTTGTCCCAGTTGAGTGACTCCCACCCCACTGCAAGATCTGGCATACAGAGAAAAGCAATGACAGGGCACTTGAAAGATGTTGGTGCTCCCCTCACCAATCTGTTTCTCAAGGTATGAGTAAGAAGTACTTTGTGTGGAACTTCTGTGAGAAGGAATAGGTTTTATTAGCCAGCCTACTCCAGCATTACCATTTTCTTGAGCTCATCGACAGTGGAACATCTTTTGATCCAATTTCTGTCAACCAACCAAATAAAGTACTGAAACCATTTTTAGCCTCACAAGCTTTTACGTTAAATCCAGAATCTCTGCTCAATGGACTCATACCAAGATACTTGGCCCGAGTCAGGTTTGTGTTTCTTCCACTGTTCCCTGGCACTCATGGATCCATTCCCAAATCTGTTCCCTGGTCTTTTGTTTGGAAAAAATTAGAAACCTTAAGCATCCTACCTCCTTATGAGACATTCTGTGGACCTTCCCCTCAGGATTTTTCTGAGATTTGAGCCAAGTTATGGGCCCAGAGTCAGGGTGGGTGGTAAGGTTGGATCCTGAGGAGCATCAGCAATGTCTTGCCTGGTGACTGCATCAGGGAGTGTAATTCCTGTTCTCACAAGCAGCACAGGATTCATTTCCTCCGGTTTGTGGAGAAGCTGGCACCACAGTGAATAGGGTAAGGGTGCTTCTGTTGCAGAGGGTGAGAAACTTTTTTTCCTCTGGCAAAATAATCTCTTCAGGATTTAGGAACTCCCCAACCTCATTCAAATCTCCATCCCAATTAACAGGATCCTACTCTTTCCCAATTGATACCAGCAGACAGCACTTTAAATTAAAGGTTCCATTTTCTAGAAAGATAGATGTTCACCCGCTCCCTTCCCTTGGAAAGAGAAAAGGAAGTGACAGAGTTATCCAGATGTAAATATCCCCTAAGTACCTAACAAATCAGAGGAGGCATCCTGGGCTCTAGGCACTGGTGAGGAGAAAGGACAACTTCCCCCCAAAGACCTTCCCTCCCTTGCTCCTTTCAAGACAAGTTATGGAGCTGAAAAATATCGCCTAGGTATCTAACTGCTGGAAGGAGGGATTCTAGGCTCTAGGTGTCAGGCAAGGTCAAAGGACAAAGACTTTCCCTCCCTTCAACACTAGATTATGGAGATGCAAATGTTAACTAAGAACTGTGCGTTTCCTTTCATTTTGTCAATTTAGACCCCTTGGTACTGGGATGTAAATGAATTCCTGCTTATCTGAAACGAACAAAGGTAATGACTGGAAGCTTGTAACTCCTTCATCTCCCCTGAAGCCAGATTTTGAATAAACATTTTCTTCTTTCCCTAAATAAGTGATTTTTTTTTTGATCCAGTCGGCCATGAGCAGGGAGCCTGGGAGGAAGGTGACACCCTCAGCGACCTCACTTTAGCTGCAGGCACCATTTGAGGCTAAGTGTTAACCTGGCACCTGGTAGTTCATCTAATTGTATTATAAGGGCGTGAACTTGGTTTTCAAGAACTTCAGCTTTACAGCTCAAGAAGTGAAGATTCTTCTTTAGGATACATTAGATTCAGATTGTTTATGTAGTTTTGGAGCCAGTAATTTACATTTTTCAGTTCACTGTTATCTTTCATTACATTGTCAACACATTTAGAAGCCTTTGAATTGTTGATATGTGTCTGGAGCTCGTTATTTTTCTTTGCTAGTTTGTCCAGACATGCCAGAATCATCATATTTTTGAATCTTCCCCAGATCACCAAATTTCTCACATCTCACAAATGGAGAATTCGGGTAATCAAAGGGATCTATCTCTTATCATCATTTAAACACACCATAGGTTATTGGTACCACTTACATTATTAAGAGGAAAAAAACCTCAGCAACTTGAGGTCTCATTAAATTTGAGACTCAATTCTAGGAACCACAAAACCAGTTAGGGAAATTAGAGAAATTCGTCATTATAATTCTGTTTATCTAGAACCACTCCTGGTACCAAAATCTGTATTAGTTAGGATTCATAGAAAAGCACAACAGAAAAAAAAAATGGAGATTTTATTAGGTCATCTTACAGAATCAGAAGAGAGGGTTCACAGGGGCCACCCGCACAAAAAACAGAGGATCAGGTAGCTACTAGGAACACCTGGGACTGTAGAGACTTCATGTGAGTCTGCGCTGCAGATCCACGTCCAAGGTCGTGGCCAAGACCGGAGCAAATCTCCACTGGAGATTAGTGTCCAGAAGTGATGGTGAAAACAAGGCGAACCTGAGCGGGAGATGGATGTCTAGAGATGATAGAGAAGACTAGAACTCTCCTGGAAAAAAGAAGCCATAAGCCCTTTTAGCTCAAGCGACGAGTCTATTAGTTGGGACCAACCAGGGTGGCTTTCCTTTCCTCTGTTTGCTGATCCGCATGTTACTCATCTATACCCAAAACACTGTCCTGAGGATCACCTGGGTGTTTCCTAATCCATTCATGTTGATGCACGAGGAAAAAATGGTCACCGTTCCCCTAGGAAAAAGTCTGGGTAGTCTATAGTTATAAAACCAAAAACTAAAAAGTTCGTTATAATTTAATATGGCCAATATATCCAAAAAGTGCACTCTAACTTAATGTTTTGTATCGTACATATTGTTTGTTTTGTCTGCCGGCTGGTCTCTGCTTTGTTTTTTGTTTTGTTTTGTTTTTCTATCAAAGCTGCTGCCTCAATATGTTTTTCTTTCTTGCGTGAGAAGTTGGTGTATTTACATATTGCATCTTGATACATTTTTACTTTACTTTTCCCATCCCACCCTCTCTCATCATCCTTTCCTCTCCACAAAGTCTATGTTTTTACCTTCTTCTGTCTCTCCTTGACTTTTGCTATGGTTTGGTAGAGAAACCATGTGATATTGAACCTTCTGTGTCTAATTCATGTCAGTAAGCATAATGGTCTCAAGGTGCTTCCATCCTCCCACGATGATACGCGTTTCTTATTTTATGGCAGAGTGGTACTCCGCTATGTCAATATGCCACATCTTCTGAACACAGTCATCTGTTGAATGACATATCAGCTGCTTCCAAGATTCAGCTATCATGGTGTGCTGCTTTAAACACGGGTGTGCATGTGTTACTCTTGTATGATGACTTTGACTCTTTGGGAAGATGCCCAGAAGAGGTATAGCTGGGTCAAGAAGGATATTTATTGTCAGTTTTCTGAGAAATCTTTGTACTGTTTTAGAATAATGACTGTACCAGTTTACAGTTCCACCAACAATGTGTAAGGGTTACCCAATTCTCCTAGCCTTGCCAAGTATTTTTTGAGTTCCTGATGCCAGCTATACTTATTGTGGTTAGATAGAACCTTAGTGTTTTATGTGCATTTCTCTGATGCCCAAAGATGCTGAGCATCTTTTTATGTACTTACCGGCTATTCAGACTTCTTCTGAGAGCTGTCTATTCATTTCAGTTGCCCATTCTTGAGTGGGTCTTTAAATTCGGGTGTTCTAATTTTTTTTTAGTTCTTTGCATATTCTTGATAATAATCCTCTGAGAAGAGCTGCCAAAATTTTTTTTCCCACTCTGTCAGTTCTCTCCTCACTTTGTGGAATAATATCCTTTCCTGTGCAGAAGCTTTTAAATTCGATATAATCCCATTTGTTGATTCTTGGTGTTATCTCATGTATACTGGGTGTTTTTACAGAGAAAGTCCTCACCTAAAGCCACGTCTTTAAGAGTTTTGTTAATTTTTTCCTTCAACAAATTCAGTGTTTCCATTGTAACACTCAGGTTTTTGATCTATCTTGATTTGATTTGAGTACAAGAAGAAAGATGTGGGTCTGGTTTCTTTCGTCTGTATGTGGACAACCACTTTTCCTGGCACCATTTGTTAAAAAGACTATCTTTTTTTCCAATGCATATATTTGGTCCCTTTATCAAAGATTAGATGGTTGAAGGTGACCACAGTTGTCTCTGCAACCTCAATTCTGTCCCATTGATCCACCTGTTTATTTTAGTACCAATACCATGTGGGTTTTCAATGTCTTCTTCTTTTTTGCCAAAATTATCTTTTTTACTGCTATATATTTGTGATATTTAATAATAACATTCAGCTTGAAGAACTGGTGAATATACATACTGTACCTTGATAAATTTTACTTTCCCCATTCCTGGCCCTTCAATCCCTCATAATCTACCCCTCTCCACTTAATCTATCTTCCTATCTTCTTTCAACTCTTTTTATTTTGCTTTTATTCCTTTCTTTGTAGTTTGATTTTACCAGATTAGAGAAACTCTATGGTATCTAATCTTCTGTGTTTGTTAAATTTGCTAAGCTTGATGGCCTCAAGGTGTATTGATTTTCCCGCAAATGACTCAAATTTGTTTTTCTTTGTGGCAGACTAGTATTCCACTGTAAAACATGCTGCATCTTCCTTATCCATTCATCTGCTGATGGACATACTGGCTGCGTCCAAGAGTTGTGCTGCTATGAATGTAGGCTTGCATATATTATTGTTGTATGATAACTTTAACTCTTTTAGGAAGCTACCCAGAAGAAGTATAGCTGGGTCAAATGGTGTATTGGTTAGGGTTCTATGAGAGGCAGTATTAACAAAAATTGTAAGCAAAAGGAATTTATTTGGAGGGCTTCCAAGTCCAAGGAGAAAGACAGTCCAAAATGGCGGCCTGCAATGTGAGAGCCGGAGGGTCAGGTGGCTGCTCAAGCAGGAGGTGGAGAACACCTATCGGAAACTGCAGGACAGCCAGTGCGAGTCTGCTGTGGATTATCGTTGTTCAAAAAACAATGGCGAAGACCAAAGGCTGGAGGGAATCTCCGAGGGTGACTGGCAATGTGTTGACATGAGCAAGTCAGTCAATGTCTGGAGACAATTGTGAAGGCCAGAGCTTTTCCAGGACAAGCTTCCTTCCTTTTTCTTTAGTTGAAGCTGCCAGCTGGGTCATCACATCCAGGGTGGTTGTTCCTCTTTCACTGGCCTGCAAGTCATTCACTCACATCTATAAACTCTATCTTGGGTATTTCCTAATCTTTCAATTGACATAATCACTTTGATGGTCACAAATGAAAAATCTATTTTCAGTTTTTTGGGGGGAGATCTCCATACTGCTTTGCATAGTGGTTGTATCAGTTTACAGTCCCAAAAACAATATAGAAGATTCTTTTTTCTCCATGTTATCTCACGTGTAATAGTGTTTTGTTGAGAAACTTATGCCTACATCCTCAAGGGTTTTCCTATCTTATCAGTGTTTATCAGCAGGTTTAATTTTTTTTGTATGTAGGTCTTTGAATTATTTTGGTTTGATTTTGGTACATGGTAAAAGATATGGGCTTAATCATTCTTCTGATTGTGGATGACTAGCTGCTCCTGGACTCATTATGTAGCCCAGGCTGGCCTCAAACACACAACAATCCTCCTGCTTCAGCCTTGCGAGTGCTGGAATTACAGGCATGAGCCACCACACTTGGTTTTGAAGAACAAATTCATTCATTCATTGATCTTATGTGGATTTTAGTATTTATTATTTTCTGCTCCGATCTTTATAATCTCTTTCCTTCTACTGCTTTTGGATTTAGATTGCTCGTTTCTCTAGGACTTTGAGCTATGTCATTAGATAATTTATTTGGGCTTGCTCTTTTTTAAAATATATGCATTCAAGTGCTGGAGAAATAATAGTCCAGAGGTTAGAAAGCTTGCTTAGCGGGTTCAAGGCCCTGAGTTTGGTTTTCCAGCACTACATAAACTGGGCTTGATAATGCACACCTGTAATCCCAGCACTTGGGAGGCTGAGGCAGGAGGATTGTGATGTATTTGAGGCCAGCCTGAGCTACATAGTAAGTTCAGGGTCTGTCTGGATTATAAAATGAAACACTGCCTCAAAAAATGTGTGTATTCATAGCCATAAGTTTCCCTCTTGGCACTGCTGTCCTGTTTCTCAGAGATTCTGGTATAATTCCACTGTTGCTTGACTCTAAGAAGTTCTTTATTTCCTGCTTTCTTCTGTGATACATAGCTTGTTCAATACCATATTACTTAATACTCAAGTATTTGTGATGCCTCTCTAGTTTCTTTTTCTGTTGATTTCTAGTCTCATTCCACTATAATCTGAGAGTATACAGGGAATTATTTCAATTCCTTTGGCTTGTTTATGCACGTGTTACACTTACGGATGTGGCCTATTTTGGAAAATGTCCCGTGTGCTGCTGAGAAAAAGGTGTATCTGTCGATGTTGGATGGAATTCTCTGTTGATATTTGTTAAGTCCTGTTTGTTGCACAGTGCGGTTTTGCTCTGATATTTCTTTGTTGATTTTTTTGGGGGGGTCTGGATGACCTGTCTATTTGTGAGAATGAGGTACTGAAGGCCCCTTCTGTAACTGTATTGGAGTCCATTTGACCTTCCATGTCCGGTAGTTTCTGTTGTATGAAATTGGGTGCACCAACATTGGGTGCATATATTTTTATAATAGCGATCTCCTTCTGTTGGATTGTTCCCTCTGTCAGTATACAGGCCCCACCTTTGTCCCTTCCGTTTTGATTTGAAATCTGCTACATCTGAAATGAATGTCTCAGTTACTTTTTGTCGCTGGGACACAAATCCTGACATCCATGATTTAAGGGAGGAAAGATTTATTTTAGCTCACAGTTTCAGAAGGTCGCAGTCCATTCATGGATGGCTGGTAATGGAGGAAGCACATGGCAGAGGCTTTGCGGGGGAAAAGTTGTTCATGTTATGGCAAACAGGAAGCCCAGTGAGCAAGGAGGGGCTGAACTGCTATATATCCTTCCACATCATGTCTCAGTGATCTGCCCCTTTCCGGTCAAGCCCCATTGCTTCAGGATCAAGTTCCATCTCCTAGCAGCATAAGGAATCCATAGATATTCTACAACATCCAAATACAGAGACCTCTGGGAGACATTCCAGATCCAAGCCCTTTTTTTGGGGGTGTATATGTCTTGCATTATAGTCCAGGCTGACCTTGAACACACAGCAATCCTCCTGCCTCAGCCTCCTGAGTGATGGGATTACAGGCATGTGCCACTAGGCCTGGTTTATGTGGGGCTGGGAAATCAAACTCAGGGCCTTGCTCTTGCTAGGCAAGCACTCTAACCCCTGTGCTGTCTCTCCAACCCCCCACCCCAGCCAGATCCAAGCTTTAACTAATAGTATAGTTACTCTTGCTTTTTTTCAGACTCTGGTTCCATGGGTGTTATTTTTTAATTTTTTGTTACTCTTTCCCCTTTGATGTTTCCCTTCCTCTGAGTTGTTTCATACTGCTAGTCTCTGTCTCAGATCTCAAGTATTTCCTGCAATAACAATCTATACATTTATAAGGGTTTCTTTGTCATGGAAAATGTCTACTTCTTCAATTTTCAGGGTTAATTTTGCTGGATACTACAATCTGAGCTGACATTTGCTTTCTTTTAAAGCTTGAAAGATTTTGTTCCACGCTCTCCTGGTCTTTAAGGCTTGCAGTGAGAAACTGCAGTTATTTGTGTGGGTTTGCCTTGGTAGAATTATATCTTTTTTTCTTTTATTACTTTTAATATTCTTTGTGTTGAATTTCTGGAATTTTGGTTGTGATGTGGTATGTTGAGGTTCTTTTCTGGCTAAGATTATTTTGTGTTCTGTATGCCTCTTTTACATGAAGATAATTTCTCTTCTTAGATTGAGGAATATTTTTTGTCATGATTTCAATGAATATTCTTTATAACTTTTGTGTTCTCCTCTGATCTGTCATACCCACAATTCTGAGGCGGGTTCTCTTTAGTCATCCTGCAGCTGTTGTCACCAACTACTTGCTGTCCTTTTGTTTTGAGGGCATCCCTGAGTTCATTATTTTATTTGTCAACCTTATCTTCAAGGTCTGATACTGTGTCCTCACAAGGTTTGAGCTGGTTTCCAATGCTTTCAATTGAATTCTTTTATGTTCTGAATTTCAGCTTGATTTATTTTCAGATTTTCTACCTCTGTACTAAAATGTTCCTTCATTTCTTGCATTGCCTTGTTTACCTTGGTCAAATTTTTATTTGTATCTTCTACAAATTCACTAAACTCTTTATCAACTACCGGCATTATTTGTTTAGTAAATTCCTCACTAAGCTCACTTAAGACCTCTCACACTTGTTGAAGTGTTTCTTGTTTGAGGCAATCGACTGCTCGCTCCACTTGTTCTTTGATTTCCTGTGCCATCCACTACGTCATGATACTGACTTCCGAGAATCAAGCATCTCTGCAGGTGTGTCATTGCCTTGTTTTTCAGAATTCTATTGCTAACGGTGTGTATCAGTTAGGGAAAAAGGCTATCTCTAAAAGAACAATTGAGATGAGTCAAACATTTTTTCCTTTGTTATTTGGATAAATGGCCTCTTTCCTCTTCCTAGGGTGTTGGTGGCCACTGTTTATTTGATGGGAAGGAGGGGATAATAGCAATGGCCTGGTCAGCTATGGGCTCTTCCTTAATTTTAATTTTGTGGCCACTGATGAGATCTGGCCCTGCCCTTCCTATGCCCACCTTGCCTGAGGGACTTTACCTCAATGGCCAAGGTAAGGTGTTTCTCTGAATGTATATTGGGGATGCAGAAGCCCACTGAGTTGTGTGCTGGGAGTATGCACCAGGCAGCACATAATAGCCTTACGGCCTCCGGCATGTTTTGCTCCAATCTCTTTCTCTTAGCATCTTTCTGGGTCTCGTTCCCCCATGGACAGGGTTCTCTGCTCTCCACAACGTGCTCTTGCTGTGGGCTGAACTGTTCAGGAGGCCCGTCATTCTCTGAGATTGTCTCCAACTCCTCCCCAGGTACCATTAAAGAGTGCCCCAAAGTCTCTGGTGCATCTGCAGCTTCTTTTACTCAGAACAGTTCAGGCTGGGGCTATTTTCAAAATGACTCCTGATGATGTCACTTCCTGGTATGGCATTGCTGGTAATGACATCTCCTGAGCTGGCCTGCTGACCTCTAGGCAGACCTTTTCAAGGGGAAAGCTCACAGTGTGCTAGCAGTTTGTGTTACCTGCAGGCTTTCTTCTCCTGGAGGCTGCTATTGCCTGGCTGTGTTTATTTCCATGGCTCCTGGCTCTCCGGAATTACCTCCCATCTGTGGCTGCTGCAGCTGGCTGTCCACAGCTGCTCATGGCCTTTCCCAGGTGGCCGGGTAGCTCTGGGCTGGTGTGTTCTTCAGCCTTTGTCACGTGTGGTTCAGCCTCTCAGGTTTCTAACTTTCCTGTGCCTTCCTTTTAATTGCTGGGGCTCTTCTCTTCCCTAAGTTAAGTTAAGCTAAGCTAAGCAGATAGGTTGTTTTGTTTTTAAACTATACCTCAGCTTGCTGGATGGGCCTGTGGACCTCCTTCCTGGCTGTCATAATATCTCTATTTTTTTTTTTTAACAATTGGCTACCTTAATAATAATTGCTACTTTGATGATTGGTACTTGAAGTTGGTACATTAAAATTTTTTTGTTTGATCCCATCAATTTTTAAAAACTTTTATTTCACTTGGGGGCTAAGGCATAGCTCAGCAGTTAAGTACTTGCCTAGCAAGCACAAGACCACAGTACTATATGAACCAGGCATGGTGGTACAGATGTACTTGGGAGGTGGTACACATGGTACTTGGGAGGCTGAGGCAGGAAGATTGCAAGGCCAGCCTGGTCTATACAGTGAGCCCACAACCAGCCTGGACAGAGTATGATGCAGTCTCAAAAAATTAAAATAGAAAACCTTGGACTGGCACAGACAAAAAGCGTGGCCACGGCCTAAGTAAACAAGAGCTGTCTAGTCATCTGTCTTCTCCAGGTTGTTTTCTCCAGGCTCCAGCTGTTCTCAATGACAGTGCAGAACCGCCACCTGCACCTGCCTCACAACCCTATTTAGAGCTGATTGCGCAATTTACGTCTTACACAGCAGCCTGAGTGAGTCACGTATCTCTGGTAATCAGAAAGTTCACGGGGCTCCTAATGGTGTTCCCATTCAGCAGCAAGCAGTTATGGATATGACCTGTTCACCCTTTGTCAGTGATTTGACGCTACCGATTACCAGAGGGGGAAATGTAGTGGCCACCCATTAGCAATAAGGGGGTTAAAAACCCTCACAACAGAAATCCCTTAAAATCCATCTTGCGTAGCTCATATCGAATGGATTGTGACAATGATGTACTATGGAACTTTGAAACCCACTCACCCCTCTCCAGGAGTTCCTTCTGACGCATTCTTTCTTGGCCGATAGGCACCAGTCTCTCTAACCAAAGCCAGAGGCCTTCCGTGATGTGCCCCAACCTCCCTAACTGAAGCGAAAACCCTCTGTGAAGCTGAAGTGAACACTCTTTCAGATTGCAACTTTAGATATGGAATTTTTAGATACAATGCAGATGCTCTCAGAGATTGATGGGGCAATGCAGGATTTTGATTGAATAATCTCATCTTCTTCTGAGACCACTTTTCACATCTTGAAATTTTGTGTGCAGCTTTTGGTAGATGGGGCTGGTAGCATTTAGATACAAAAGAAACCCACAAAGTTTTGAAGGGAACTTTATTATCAAAAGTACCACCACCAACTAAAAAATACTGAGACTGTGAAACAAACCTACTTTTTGATACTCAGTTTTCTACAGGCAAGAAGCAAGATGAGAAACTTAGGTATCCACCAAGAAAAGAACAGTCTCTAGTATCCTCTGTTAAAGATGAAGGAAGCTGATGGCAAAAGAATGATCTAGAGTTATGGAGGATAAACTGGAAAAACATTGAAAAAAATTTTTTTTGAGACAGGGTCTCATTCTGTAGCCTAAGCTAGTTCTGAACTCACCGTGTAGCCCAGACTGGCCTGGAACTCATGGCATTTCTCCTGCCTCAGCCTCCTGAGTGTTGGGATTACAGAAACGCACCACTGTGCCCAGCTACTATGTGGTGCTGGGTAATCAAACCTGGGACCTCATGCTTTCCAGGCAAGTGCTCTAATTACTGAGCTACAACCTCCGCCCTGGAGAACCATGTTTTAAGACACAGAAGCAGTGCCTAATCATGCAACACTACACCTTTGCTCAACTCATAGAACAATCTACCATCCTTCACTCGGGGATTTCACTACTGCTACAGACAAGTTACTGCTCTTGGTTTCCATTATTTGTCTTTTTTTGAAAAAGAATCTTTTTTGGTGTGTGGCTATATAGTCCTTATGCCATCATTTGTTATATGTTGGTTGTGTCTGAGGAGATATTTGCTATTTTAACTCATAGGTTTTGACATCAAGAAGAGCTATATCTGAACCTTAGGTAGAAAAGGAGACCCTAGACTTTACAGATTTGGTGGAACTTCTAGGGCTTTAGGGGTAGGGTTGAGTATATTGTGCATGCGGGAAGGACTTGGGTAAGTAAAACCAAGAGAGCAGATTCCAGCAGGTTCTTCACTACCCGGATGGAGTATCGTGTTTACTTAAGGCTTTTGCTAAGGCTGCACGATGACCAATGGATTTCTCCATTTTCTTGACTTTGGGCTTGGTCAGATGGCTTTTTTCGTTGTTATTGTAAGAGGAAAAAGTGTGAAATATTTTTGCATGTTGAGTATTTTTGCTTTTGATTCAATGACCATCACGAGAAGAGCTTGTTCTGGATTACATCTTTCAGCGCTGGCTCAAAACAGACACATGAAGCAGAGATACTACAGGTCACCCTTAGGCCCACAGCCTGCAGTGCAGCTTCCCTCCTTCCCCAGTCAGCCACAATCCCTCAGCTTAGAGGAGACATAAAGCTAACCTTAAGACTAGATTGTAGGTGAGCTCAGTTCATTGCTACTAACACAGAGGTCCATGGGAAAAGACAATTCTTAAGATCATGGACTTTCGGATGAGTTTGTGCAGCCATAATGTAGCGATGGCGGATAGTAACAAGGTTATTGCAGCTGTTTTTGAAAGAGGTAACAGGAGCCAGGCCACACCAGGAGTGGTGAGGAGCCCTTAGCTTCTGAGTGTGTTTTATAGGTTGAGCTCGTGGGTTTTGCTAATACACTGTAGATGGGTTGGAAGAGAAAGGAAGGGGTTAAGGATGAATTCGAGTTTTGCCCTGGACAAGTGGAAGAACAGAATGTTCATTTTCTGTGATGAGAAATGAAGGACATTGTAGATTTTGAGGGTAATCAAGAACTGTCTGGGAGTGTTGGAGGAATGGCTCAGCAGTTAAAGTGCTTGCCTAGCAAGAGCTACATTAAGCACTAAGTACCTGAATTTGATCCACCAGCACCACATAAGCCAGGCGTAGTGGCACACGCCTGTAATCCCAGCACTTGGGAGGCTGAGGCAGAAGGATTGCCATGGGTCCAAGGCCAGCTTGGACTCCATAGTGAGTTCAGGACCAGCCTGGGCTACAAAGCGAGACTCTGTCTCAAAAATGAAATGAAATGAAATAAAATAAAATAAGAACTGTCTGGATATGAGAAACCCACAGGCATACAAATAGGGATCTATTAAGTGGGCAGTTGGGTATATAAGGCTGAAGTAGGGAGAAAGGTCTGGGAGTTAGCAATGTTTGGTTTATAAAGTCATGAGACTGGGTGAGATCAAGGACGGTGTGGGAGCCCTTAGTGTCTGGTCTCCATGGAGTTGAAGAGTAGTGAGCATCGGAGGTTAAGAAGGGAATCGAGAGAGATAAGAAAATCAGGTACATGTTAATGATTTGTTATTCTTCTGTAGTGGTATGATACCTCATCCTCTGCTTCCTACTGTATCCTTTTTCTTTTCTTCCTTCACAGGTATCACCAGTGCTCTCTCTCTCTCTCTCTCTCTCTCTCTCTCTCTCTCTCTGTGTGTGTGTGTGTGTGTGTGAACTGTCCACATGAAAAGCACACTGTTAATCACTTTATGTATATTACAGAGAGTTATGGAAGAATCTAACTGGTTTCTTACATACTCACTAAGGAAACTCTTCTCTTTTTTCTTTTCTAGTCTCTCCAGGACAAGGAAGCTAAGTCTTTGCACTAATGCTGGCCCCTCTTGATAATCCATTGAGCAGGATGGCGTTGTTCAAGAAATGAAGGTGTTGGAGGTTGGTTGGTGCATTGAATGGAACTGGGACATAAGCAGCTGGAATCCTGGAAGATTTCTTGCCCTCTCCAAGCTTGGAGGAGGAAAGTCAAACACAGGAAGAAGGGTACAGACTTGAAGTATAGTCAGTGTGCAGCTCTCCAGGGGCAGCAAGACCTTGGAGGAGGAAAACTGCCCAAGGTGAGTAGATTAGAAAGCAAATTTCATTGATGGCAATGATGGTAAGTGACCCATGCTTGAATGGATAGAACCTCTTTGGAGAATCACTGTTATAGCGCCTGATAAAGGCTCAGTGCTAGGGAAGGGCACAAAGTTGCCTGAAACACAACTGCTTTGCAGAAAGCACAACTCTGGAGCTGAGGCAATGACCCAAGTGTCTAGGAGAGCCCTTATTAATGGTGTAGCATGTGGATGGTTTGTGAAACTCTGCACAACTTAATCACCCAGGCCTATCAAGGAGCTTTGGAAAACAATGGTGAGGTGACTGAACCCAGAGAGATGTAATCCTGGAATCCAAATAGAGGACACCCACATGGTGCAGGCAGAAATCAGGAGCAGGGCATTACTTAGGTTTCTGGCTTATGTGATATTACTATACTAAAAGATAATAGCATTAATTAAATGGTGGGACTCCACTTTCTCCCCTTTGTATTTGGTCTAACTCACGAATCCTCAGTTTCATGGAGAACCAAGAACGGAGAGGCTCAGAAAAGGAGAGGCAGAATTTCCTAAAGATAAGGGCCTTGGGGGCTTGAATGACTCATTGGAAAAATATCAGAGATGAAAGGCCTCAGAGTTTATGAAACAGGTATTATCATTTATATGTTAAAAAGACTTGGGAACTATTAGCTGAAGAAGAGTAGTTGTGATAGCGTCTATTTTTTTCAAGTATGATGTTACTACTCTGGTTCTGTGTGGTTTTGAAGAGCAAGATAACACAAACTAAGGTATATGAGTGTAAGAACAACTATTTCAGCACTAACTCCCAGCACATGAATGGTGCTTAACACGTTTTCAATAAATGAGTTGTGTGACAAGAAACACCTGATGAGATGCAGATCGGGCATGTTCAGGATGGTGTGGCTGTAGACAACAATGAAACCCAATAGGCAAAATTTATAAGGAGGCAGACTTTTTACATACTGTGTCTTTCTCGTAATTCAAGCTATTCAAAAATAAGGGGCTTAGGGGTTTGGCTCAGTGGTGGAGCACTTGCGTAGCATGCTGAAGATGTTGCGCCGCACACAAAAAAATTAAGACTACTGGAAGGCTGTGAGATTCTTTTATTACTACAAGTAAAACAGAAACCATACAACCATTTTTCAGGGGCATAATGGAGGAGTTCATTACATAATAGCCACATATCCTCTGAGATCTTTAGAAACTTACATACAACAGTTTAGTTGAATCTAAAGACCTGGGAAAAATCCTTATGATCTCAGAGAAATCCTAAACTGGTATCCTTCAGTGGCACGTTTATTAAACAAATGCTCATGACAAATTTTAACAACACAACAAATGTTACTTCACATTATGAAGTTGCCCCTAGGAAGGAAAACATGACAACTGTAACAAAGGTTGAAGGATTTGAATTATGGTTTCGTGTTTTCTGAGGGTAAAGCCAGTGTCCTCACTTATTTATTCTACCATATTGTTGCTGGATTTCTCTGACTTCATTTTCTTGACCTCTTCCCTGGCCATGTGTCCACGGAAAGCTGCTTGGATTTTCACGGCAGCCATCTCCTTTTCTTCCTCAGAGGAATTCTTTATTGCAAAGAGAAACAGCAGAAACTTCTTAAACAACCCATGTGTTTAATGTCATAAAAATAAAGCATAAGTGTAATCAACTTACAAATGCAACTATCTGAGATCTGTGGCTTCCTGAGGGGGTTTGATACATTGTCACATTGTATATGCAGCAAACGGTGCATGCCAAAGAAACAGGCGCTTTGTTTTGACTGTCTTTAATACATCTCTGCAACAAAAGATGCTTGCCAACTTTTTTTTGTGCCCAATGTAGTTCTTACTTAACACTTTCTGGAGTGATTTGTTTTTTGGAGGACAAATAAGAAACCCTTGAAACGTGGTAAAAATGTTACGGGGATTAGTAGATGTGTTGTTTTGAAATAATCATGATTACGTAAGATAGATTAAAATGCTAATGTCTTAATTTCTAAATGATAGCTAAACGAAAGTGTACATTTGAGAATGAAGGCCAAAGAGAAATTCACTTATTTTAGTAGTGTCAGGTTTCACATGCTTCAACTTTGGCCTGTGGCTTCTTTTAAAAATGTAGATATTATTTACAGATGGCAAAATGCGTGGATCCTAACTGTGTACAACTGAATACTATTAATATGTTTTTAATTGGTGAAAATGCCACACATGCGTTTAAAAAACCTCAAACATCACTTTCAGTGAAGTTTTCTCCACCCCCCCGATCCTGCCTCAAAGAGCAACCACTACGACACGTTGAGTGTGAATACCCTGTGTGTATGCGTGTGTGTATGTGTGTACATGGATAAAAGTAAGAATAACTCAAGAAAAAGCAAAGAAACAAGCTTTGATTTGTAGTGTTTGTCATAGTCTACTATTCTAAGTTATTAAAATGGTTTTACTGAACATGGAGTCGGGTAGAGTTGTGCGTAGTATCTTGAGTGCTGGCTGTCGCACGCCACGGAGTACAGATGGGCATCTCTGAGGCTGACTTGCCTGTGTCTGATGGCTTGGTGTGGGCTGCCGGAAGAATGAATATTTGCAGAGGAGCTACATGCATGGAAGATGAGTAAGCCACATGGTGTGCTGCCATTTTATTTGGCTGTATAAAATTCTCTTTGGTTTCTCTTTGGCTTGCCATTGTGTGCTGGTTGCAGCAGCCAATTAGTGAAAAATTCTTGAAGTGGCAGACGAATCTGAAAGATTAAGACTAGACCTGAAAGTTCTTCTGTCTGCTTTTCTCCATCGGGAGATTTTTGGACCATTGACAATCTTGAAGAACAAGATTTTAATTAATTAGTTAACATTCATTTAGTTATTTATTTATTTAATTTTTAATATGGTACTGGGGACTGAGCCCAGGGTCTGTGCAATGAGTGACATTTTCAGCTTCTCTCTTATTTTTATCTTGAGACAGTGTCTCACTAAGTCACTAAGATGCCTAAGCTGGGTTCAAACTTGTGATCCTCCTGCCTCAGCCTCTCAGAGTGCTGGGACTACAGGCCTATCTCACTAGGCCTGGCTTGTTTCTTAAACTTTTACTTTTTTGGTTGTGTTGGGAATTGAACTGAGAGCTGTTTGCTTGTTAGATAACTGTTGTACTACTGAGCTAAACCCACAACTCCAACATTTTATTTTTTGATGAGAAGAAAGAGCTTTTCTGCATGGCTGAAAATGATCTACCATTGAGTATAGTATTGATTCTAGCTATCTGAAAAAGTAAAATTACTTCAACTATCTAGACAATAGACTGGTTCATATTTGCAATACAATTTTAAATTGAGTGACATCCTTCTTTGTAGAAAGGCAATAAAACATGGTGACTATTACTTACTAAGACAGTAACTGTTGTGTCTTTGTTCACAGATGCCTTGGGCTCACTTTCCTCAGAATTTTCCTGGTTGTAGAAAGAGAGGAAAGGGTCACATGGGTCGTTTTTTCAAAATAATACAAGCTTAGATTGAACTGTCTAAGGGTAATTAGAAATTAAATTATTGAGGAGTAGGGAGCATTAAATATGTACTTATGTTTAAACAAAGACAATCATTAGAATAAGGAATAAATAAAAATGCTCAGAGGAATATGTGTAAGCAAACATTAAAGACTAAGAAGTTGATAAAAATGTTTGCATTTCTGATTTGGAAATATGTCTGACATCATTTTACACTAAAAAGAATTGTCTCATATTAAAAGTTGACTTGATGCATAATGACTTCTGAAAAAAGTATAAAAAAGAGGTGGCAGCAGTTTCTAGGTAGTGATAAAATAAGTGAAATCATGTTCCACACTGTGAAGTCAAGTTAACTTTTTAATAAGATTTGTAGATTAAAAACTAAGGAAGCTTCCCTTTTTTATTTTAAAAATTTTATCTTTACCTTTTATTTTATGGAGAATAGTTTTACATACAAAAAGAGGAACCAACTCAGTCAACTGTGGTGCAGCTGTTACAAAGTCTTCCTCCAAAGCAGGGGCATTACTCATTTGCCATCTATGGGAAGACTTTTTAAACCCATAAGGCAGAAATTTAAGGCTGTATGTGTGAAGTGACTAAAGGCTTTAGAATTTCTTAGGGCTTGGAGCTGGAATGACCCCCAAAAGCCTCAGGTTTGGAAGGTGTCTCAGTTATGGGTTGATCCATGAATTTTCTGTGTGATAAGAGATGGGGCCTGGGAGGAAGGGGTGGATCACTGGGTCTTGATCTGCTAGGGGTGGATCCCTGGGACATGACCTAGAAGGTACTGCTAGCTCTGCCTCGCTCTGGCACTGGGCTTTCTGTCTGCCGTACTGTGAACAGCTTCCGTCTTGCTAGGCTTAACTACCGCCAAATGCCCATGAACGGACTGAGACCTTGTGAAACTGTGAGCTACAGTAAACCTTTCCTCCCTTAAGTTGTGGGTGTTGGGGAACGTGTCTTCAGCAATGAGGAAGTAACTAAACAAAATTCAAAGGGAAAAAAACCACCTGATGTTACTGTATAACAGAAGGACATAATGTTTTCGACATTATTCTTCGGTGTCAATAGGACATAAATATAACTAAAACATGAGCACAGTCTAGTAAAATTGACAGAAATAGATGGCTCACTTACACTGATGCAGATGGATGGGACTTCAAAGATATTTCTCTTTGGCATTCTCCAAATCTACTGGAGAACATCAAAACCTACACTTTGTTAACTCTTTTTAATCTAATTATTTAAAAAATGGTGTTCATGGCTAATGACATTATCTCAGTTATCTAGAGTAGCATTCAAAATTATTATTTCCTTGTTATTACTACTACTGTCTGAGGCAAGGTCTTACTGTCTAGGGTGACCCTGAATTCCTCATCTGAAATGATCCTTCTGCCTCAGCCCCCTCAGTAGCTGGGACTATAGACACATGCCACTATGCCCACCCTGTGCTGTCAAATTTTAATGTACCTGCAAATTAACTTTGAGGTTCCTATAAACATTTAACTTCTGACTTGTAGACTGGCATAGCTATTAAGACTTTGAACTTCTATCAAGTTCCTTGCTGATGTTCCTGAGGCTAACACCACACAGCCTCAGCAAGCAGCCTCCTGGCTGGAACCACAGAGCATCGAGAATGCTGTGAGCGGCATTTTTCTCACTTCCTGGGCAAAACTAGAGCCACTTAGATATAAAGGCAAGACTCTGATTCCTTATAATGCCAGGGGAACCTTCAACTTAAGGCTTCATTTTTTATTTTTTGAGGAATTCTGATCGAGAAAGGCTGATTTTGAGAATTTTCAGAGATAAGGTGGGTCTCTAAATAGATGAGTTTTATAGAGAAAACTCTAAATTATCACCACCATTAATGCTAATTAGTTTTATGTAACATGTCAACGATAATGAAGTTATTGGACTAATTGTACTAATTGTTTCTCTCTCTCTCTCTCTCTCTCTCTCTCTCTCTCTCTCTCTCTCTCTCTCTCGACAGGGTCTTGCAGGCTTGCTTGAACTTGCGTCTTCCTGCCTCAGTTCCCCAGAATGCTGGGATTACAGAGATAATCCCAGCTCTGTAATCCCAGCATTTTTTTTGAGACAGGATTTCACTCTATAGTGCAGGCTGGTCCTGAGCTCACGATCTAGCCCAGGCTGGCCTCAAACTCGCAGTAGTCCTGCCTCAGCATCCCAAGTGATGTTTTTTTTTTTTTTTCAGGCATGCACCATCATTCCTGATTTCTAGCAGTGTTTTTAAATGAAATATCACTCATTGATTCAACAAGTTACTTGTTACCTGCTCTTGTAAGGATTATGATGATCTGAAGAATAAAGACAGTGATGTTCTACAGCTTCCAAGTACTCTTCCTATTGGTCACCTTTAAACTTAAGCATGTGTACTTGATTCAGAGGCTTTAGAAAAGTATTTCTCATCAGAAAAAGCATAGTGAAATGTTTGTAATATGTTGTTTTTTAATGCCTCACATAAGTCTCAGAACTCGAGGGTGGTCATAAAATATTAGTAGTATGTTTTATAGATGGAACAACCAACACAGCAGCTTTGCAGACCGTACCTTGAATGCATGGTTGTTATAGAAGCGGTCTTCTATCTTAGCCCCCCACTCTGCTGGATCATAGTTGGTTTCTAAATAATAAAAATACAATAATTTTAGACTTATTTTGTCTCATTAAAGTAAATCTTGAGTAGTACTACAAAGTAAGTTTTTAGTTTCAAATCACAGGTTCTTTATAGATAGTAAAAAATGTTAATGACAATGTATCAATGCACAGCTGAATACTGAGGACAATAGTCTGTGATCACAAAATAAATGCTAAGTAGTTAGGAGTTTGGAAAAGTCAGGATGAAAGAGGCTTTTTAAAAATGAGGCACATCATATTTTAAAATTATTATTATTATTATTATTATTATTATTATTTTTGAGACAAGGTTTTAGTCTGCAGTCCAGGCTGGTTCTGAATTCACTAGGGAGCCCAGGTTGGCTCGACACACAGCAGTCCTTTCTCAGCCTTCAGATTGCTGAGATTACAGGTGTGTGTGTGTGTGTGTGTGTGTGTGTGGTGCTCCAGAATAGAACCCAGGACTATGCACATGTTAGGTAAGTGCTTTAACCACTGTGCTATTCCTTCAGCCCTAAATGAGGCACATTATAAAGACAGCAGACATAAGTTGGAAGAGGTATTTAAATTTAGACAAAAATTTTCTGTAGCTTTTCATTATGAAAAATTTCCAACCTAGAGAGTAGAGAGGACAGTATCAAACCTTTATGTGCACACTATCAAGATACAACAATTATCAACCCATAACTTACCTTGTTTTTATCTATAACCCTTTTCAGGTTATTTTTCATCAACTGTTTTTAAGCCAATTCCAAGCATCCTATTATTTTACCAACAAATATTTCTGTATATATCTTTAAGATAAAAACTCTTAAAATGTATCCACAACGCCATTATCACACCTACATATATGGCAACAACAATTCTTCAATCCTGTCAACTTTTCAAATTTTCCCATTGTGTAATGTAGATTTGCTTTTTGATTCAAATTAGACCCCCCCAGTGGGCACAGCCAACCTTTGTTATCTCTTTAAATGCTCTTATTGGAATACCCCATCCCCTCATTTTCCTTGCAATTTATTTGTTGATAAAATTGGGTCATTTTTCCTTTGGAATTTTCTGTATTTTAGATATTTCTGATGTTATCTCCACAGCGGCTTTTACCATACTCTTCGACTTTTAAATCTTCTCTAGGTTGGATGTTAGACCTATAGGTTTGAAATGACTTGGGTTTGAGTTTTGTTCTTGGCAAGAATATTTGATAGTGCTGTGTAATCCTGTCAAGAGAGAAATCATATCTTTTTTTCTCCCTTTTTATAATTATATATGTTCCTAGGCGAGCCTCACATAGCTAATTTCTTCAGGTGTTGCAAGATGGTAATATTCTAACATCATTACCTTTTAAGTTTTTAGAGGACTGAGTAAAACGTTGTCCTCATCAACAACTTGGTTATCCCAAAATATTATTCTTACAGAATTAAAGGGAGATTAAAGAATGATTATTTGGTTATTAACAGTTTTCAGAATCCCAAGCTTGTCTCAAGACGATCAATAATTTAAGAATTTTGTCTGTGTTTAGCCTTATGAATGCAGGAACATTTAACAAATTGGATGAACTCCAATGCATCGCATTTATTATTCTTTCTGATGTTCTAATTGTTCACAATTTAGCTAGTGGGAGCTTATTCAATTGCTCATATTCTCTTGAATCCTTTGCAAATAACTCTAGCAATCTTGGAACTGTCTCTTGTTTTCTGGTGTGACAAGTCTGTGCCTCTCAACTGGCACATTCTTGTATGTGTTTTGGAATGAGCTAGTTCTCCAAGCCCTGATTCCTGGGAAATGCCAGCAGAAATGACAGCCTAGAGCCTAGATACCTACTAGTACTGCTTTGGCCATTGTTTTGAGGCCTTTTTAATGCGTGGAGCTGTAAGATTTCTCTCAACGTTTAAAAGAGAAAGCTTATCATAAAGTCACTCTGATAGTTTTCAATTCAAATTTAGCATTACAGAATTGTCTGATTGGCTCTCATTTTATAATAGCACATCATTTTTCTGACACTAAAAATCTTATTGCTACCTAATGTAGTTACTCACTTTATTCTATAATAGATAAAAGGATGATTTCCAGGACAACCCAGTATGTCCAGCAGCTTTCCACTACTGTAACAAATACGAGAGGTAAGTCAACTTGCTGGGTGCAAGAGAGAGAGCAGGGATGCATGTCCTACAGCCCTCTCGAGGGCATGGTCTCAATGACCTAAAACTGTCACTAGGCCCGGCCTCTGAGAGGTTTCATCACGCCTCAGAAGTGCCGCAAACTAAGCTTGAACCTTTAGATCATGGGCTTGTGTGGGGGTTTTCAGATCCAAAATGTAGAACTCTACTAAATATTGGTAAACATGGTATTGCTGAAAACAGTTAAAGCTACCTTTTTTAAAGCTTGTTTTGTTTTTAGATCATAGTCTCATGGATATATAAATTATTGTGTTATGAAGCCACTTGAAATAAGTTTTTTTTTCTGTGTTTTTATATCAAACCGTCAATACTTGTTCATTTGTTTCCCTTTGCCTTTAAATTTTAAGAATGGCTTAATGACTTAACAATTTAGTATCATCTAGAGCTCTTGCTCATTCTTTTTTATGGCTGTATATTATTCTATTATGTGAATGTACTCTTTAGTTTCCTACTATAGGTGTTGGGATTGTAGCTCAGCATTAAGACCTGTGGCCTGGCCATGAATGAAGCCCTGGAGTTGATCTCCAACATGAAAATAATTCTTATTATGGATATTTAGATTTTTACATATAATGGTGCAATAGGAAGTATAGAGACCAAACTTCCGGGTCATAGTTGAACACATATATAATTTTTGTAGCTATTGCTATGCTGTCCTTCAGTTATATCATTTTCCATCTCCACCAGTAATGCACACGTGCATTTAATTCCCCAAGCCTTGCCTAAAACACATTTGCAAGCTTTGGGTTTGTTGCCAATATGATGCAAGGTGGTCGTTGGTAGCTCAGTGCAATTTTGATTTGGACTTATGATTTCTTTGAGTAGGTTTTCAGATGTTGAGGGCCCTTTGCCCCTGTTGTGTCTGAGTTATTTGCTTATATCTTCAGCCTATTTTCTCTATAGGATTGTTGCTGTAAGTTTTACTACAACACACTGCTTTTTATTTATATTTTTTTTACAAAAATTTATTAGATCGATTGACTCACACAAATAGAAGTTGCGAATCTTTTTTTCTCAGCTTGTCTTTATAATTCTATTTGCTTTACAGTCCTTTTTGTCATGTAAAAGTTTACTTTTTATTGGCAATGCTATATCCATCTGTTTCCTAACTGCATCTGGAGTTTTGAAATGATAAAAGCAAAGTAGTTAGCAATGTTTTTCTTCTCTTAATGTAACAGAGGAACACACTCACATTTTCTTCTGTTATTTGTATAGTTTCTTTTAAAAAATAAGCTAATCTCCATCCAGTATTGAATTTATGCTGACGTGTGCCCTAAGTAATTGGTCCAGTTCTATCTCTTAGCCTCTTCATGTCAATATCATTTAAGAAGAAGTATAGTTTTCTCTTAGTGATTTGAGATATCATTTGTATCATAATATTTACACTAATAGATTTTTGTCACAAAACTAAAAATTAAGAATTAAAAATTATATAATCAGCAATGAAGAACAATGGGAAGGGGACTGTCACACTGTGGAGAAGCTGCAGCAGAAATCCACAATGATTTGTTTTATCTTTTTGGACTAAATTCTGATACTTAAATCAGTTGAATAATTCACCTGTGGTTGATATGGTTGGAAGTGGGTGTATGCTTAAAAGTTTTCAAATGAAGTTACCTTCTGTTTATTAGTTAGCTAGTATTCTGAGGCCATTAATCTGAATCATCAATTACTTTTATTACTGTGATCCGGTAACAATGACTCAGATGTTTTTGTAATGGGATGCCTCTGAGTTCTAAAATTTAAAAAAGTGACTAAAGATTTTTACTGCATGGATTTGTATAATTTTCCTTATAATGACAAAATTAATGTTGATGACAACCCACCTCTTTTCCCAAGAGATTTCTCTTAATAACCTTTTTCTCCTAAATATAGTTTATCAAATGATTTTAGTGAAACTAGCAGTCTCATTTTGTGCAACATTATTCACCTGGCATGGATATGGAAAATACCAGTAGTAGCCAGGAAACTGGCAGAGACTTTGAGCTCTGCAAGGGCCAGATAAAAATAAAGTCAAAGGGTGGAGCTGTGCAGTGTTCACTGTTGTTTCAGCTCAGGGCTTGCACTAGGTTTGTCTCTTCATGATCAGTTTGCAATGGAACATCTGTTTGCTGGGGCTATTTCTTTACCACTCTGTTGAAATACTATAATAAAATGGTAACTGCTTATACAAAATAGTTTTTGTAGTCAAGAATAGGTTTTAGTACAAACATAGCTAATGATTCCCATTTTGATCCCTGGGTAAATCTTTTTTTTTTTTTTTTTTTTTTAAGGTACTAAGGATTGGCCTAGGGCCTTCACACTGAGCTAAATCCCCAGTCCTGTGTTTATTTTTGATTATGAGATGGGGTTTCACTAAGTTGATTTTTACTTAATCTAAGATTGAATTTGTGATATACCTGCTTCAGCCTCCTACAGTGCTGGGATTACAGGCCTGTTCCACCAGGCCTGGCTTGTGTCAACCTTGGTAGTCAAGAATTTTCAAGACTGGAGATTTTGAGAATTTTAGCTATGGAAGTGAATAGACTGTGTTTTGGCTCTCAGCCAAAGAGTTGCTCAGCATGGATCTTTGTCTCTGTACAGGATAGGACTCTGAAAGTATAAGGAATATAAATTACCTTTCCAAGCTGGCAGTTCACTTTTCAAAGCAGTTTGTCTCTGTGCCTTTATTGAAGAACAGTTTCATATACCCCAGTGAATACCAATTTATTTAAAATAAGAAGCCTTGAATTATTTTTATAACACTTATATTACTTTCAAATGAGAAGAATCGAAATTTAAAGAAAACTGCAAATTATCCTCTCAGGAAGAACAGACAGTCAACTATTGGGGATATGTAGAACTATGTGCTGGAAAGTGTGTGTGGGTATACTGTATTTTTTTTTTCATTCTCTTTTCATATTGTATCCATGAAAAATACAGTTAAGGTGGTCTAGGGAATAAATTAGTAATCTTGAATAAATTGGAAGTAATTTAAGAAAAGTTGTTACAGTGGCATACATTGTTTCAAATAGCAAGAAATATTATTTGAAGTCACCTGTTTCATAAAGACTCACTGTACAATGGACATAGTCTTGACTTTATCTCAGTGTCTTATTTAAAATGCCTATTTAAAAGCTGGCTGTGGTGGTAGAGGCCTGTAATCCCAGCAGTTGGGAAGCTGAGGCAGGAAGATTGCCTTGAGTTGAAGATAAGCTGGGATTACATAGTGAGTTCAGGACCAGAGTGGACTATGGCATGACCCTGTCTCAAAAAAAAAAAAAAAAAAAAAAAACAAAAAACAAAAAACCCAAAGTCAAAAACACCCCAAAAACAAACTAAAATGTCTATTGAAAAAGTCTTACTCTCTCTTTTTTCTAGAAGGTTTTCAAAATATGCTGCTGCAAATGCTGGTATATTGTCAGGCTGCTGCCGTAGAATCTCACGCGTCAGCCCTTCCAGAAGATTCCCAAATCCTTGTGGAATTCGGTAGTAGGTGTTGGAGAATGGAATCGACATCTTGGGAAGGACTGCCTATGGCACCTGAAGGAGAGTGAAGCCTTTAAATCTGCCTGGTTTTAATTATATAATCCCAACTATGGCAACAAATTATTTCTGAGATGCAAATTTTCTAGACTTCAACTCCTTTTCTTCCCAGTACAACCCAAACTCATCCATTTATTCCAGTGGAGAAATTTGAATTTTCCAGTATGAAATAGAATATTACAAACACAGATCCATTCAACTGGCAAATCATCTTCTAAAAATTACAAAACCAGTTTTCACTATGACACCCTCTCTGGCCCTATGTCTTCCGGTGCATAAAAGCTGAGGGTAGTTTTTACCATCCCACAAGTATTTAGAGAGAATGGCTGTTAGAAAGCTACCTTAATTAAGTTTATCAATTGCCAAGAAAATCATTTAAGGTCTAATATTAGCATATTTTAAAAATAGAAACTAGTTAGGAACTAGTCCTGGTTCCAGAAATTAACTTATTGAGTACATTGTACACTTAATCTCTTTCTCAGCTTTCATTGCTGAAGCATGACATGCCTTGAACACCTGTGTGTTCTGGAAAGGTGATGAGGGGGCCAGGCAGAAGGTCTTGGTTTTGAAATCCCAGCCTTGGAACTTGTGGGGTTCTTTTATTTTCTGGTTTTGTTTTGACCAGGATCCCTCCTGTTTTGGAACAGAAGGGACAGATTAAAGGTTGCTGCCAAGCAGCGGGTTGGGCTACTGGGTATTAAACACCCAGGAGCCTGGTCCGTTTGTTTGAAAATGTGTGTGTCAATGCAGAACACGGGGTGAGGCTGTTGTAGGGCACCAGAAGTTGGGGCAGTAGGGTGGGGCACTGGACGTTTTAATGAGGCCCAATCTGTGAAGGGCTCTCTCTCTCTCTCTCTCTCTCTCTCTCTCTCTCTCTCTCTCTCTCTCTCTCTCTCTCTCTGACTCTCTGTCTCTTGAAGACAAAGGAGATGATGAGGTTTTGAATCACCCATGTTAGGACTGTACAGAGGACCTGGGGACTTAAGAGGGTAGACGGGCCGGGAAGCCAGCTCACACGGAGGGCGGACGTCGGACCTGGGCTTTTCTCCTCCCGAAGCCTGGCTGCCTCGGCTCCCAGAGTGCGTGCGGGTGCTGAGAGAATGCGTGACAAAGGACAGGCGAGGTCTTCGTGTTGGAGAGGAAGTGGGGAGAACCGCCTCACCTTTCCTTCCCAGTTGGTGTCGAAGGCTGCAGTTGTTGTTTTTCGTTGCTGGGTAACCGTTTAATAAAACCTACGGTGGCCGAGAATGAGACAGAGGCGCCTCGCCCGGTGGCCGCGACCGGCTTCGTGGGCTGAAGTCCTGGGGAGGGCGGGGCCGGCAGTCATAGGCCCGCCCCGGCCCCGCCCCCGCCCCGCCCCGGCCCCGCCCCGGGCCCCGCAGAGCCACGCCCCCTCCCAGGGCACTTCCCCGTTGGGTCGCGGTGTCTACCCGTGCTGTCATGGGCGCCCCGGGGGCCGTGTCAGGGCTGGTGCTGCCATTCTTCCTGTGGGCCGGCGTGACTGCAGGTGAGGCGGCTCGGCTTGGCCAGACCTTGCCGCGCCGGGGTCTGCGCCGGCTCCGAGGCCCCTCGTCCACTGGGGATCCGGGATCCTGGCCTGCCGCGACTTCTCCGCCCAGGCCCGGCGTGCAGGTGTCTGCTGCGCTGCGGCCCCGCGCCCGCGTCTCCACGCCCACCCACCTAACGTGCACGGGGTCGGGGTGCGGCGACGGGCGGGGGAGGAAGACTTCCCGGGAAGGTGCCAGCGTGCCAGTTCCGAGGCCCTCAGGGGAGCGCCGAGGGAAGGGGGCGAACCGAGTTAGATAATATTTGAAAACAGGTGACTGAGTCATCCCAAACGTTTCAGCTGCTGCCCCCTCAGTGGTGCCCTAGGGAAGGGTTTGCATCAGGCTGGATTCTTCGGGAGAATTCAATTTTTACTAGTTGAAGTGGTTATTAGGGCTAAGAATTACAACCCCCTCACTAGCTCAGCATAATTAAGGCTCAGCTTTGGTTTCTGCTGCAGCTTAGCGATGCTGGTGGCAGGATAATTTGCGTGGCGTTGGAGAGGAGGCTGACTCACACTGGCTATTGTGCAGGTCAGAGCCTGTCATCCAGATACCCTCAGCTGGACGCTGGTCACAGCGAAGAGAGACCGGAAGATGGAACCTCTCTGCTTGTGCAAAGAACGGGATAATGCTGGACTCCTTCCTGCTCCTCTTTCTTTAAATCAGAGAGTGGAACCCCAAGATCCATATTAAAAATGAAAGTTGGGGCGGGAGAATTTGCAGTTCTTTTTAAGCACCTGCCAACCATCAGATTCAAGCACCCCTCTCCCAGTTTTAGAATTGGACAAAAGTGTCAACTAGTAGCCCTCTGCTTGTCACCTGACTCTCATCATCCCCATTGTCCTTTGGGGTCCATCGTGTGAGGTGGGGGAGAGAGGGAGGGAGAAGATTAGGGCTATTCGTTTATTAGCTTTTCTCTTAACTTTAATATTAGTCTTTTATCTCCTACTTTTGAGTCCTATCACTCCATCACCTTCATTAATATCCACTTTATTTTTGTCCTTTATTCATGCTTTAAATTTTTGTTAATTGGTTGCATATCTTGGTATCTTCTCTTTAAATCATTCCCCCCTTTGCCCATGTTTACGGTGTGCTATGCAAGGTGTACCAGAAAAACCTACACCTAGCAATAGACACAACCATGAAAACAATGGCGTGTCCATGAGCGTGGCGCCCATGTTGACAAATAGATCTCTGAGTTTTATTGAGGGGGCCAGCGTGCCCTTCTCCAATGCACGTGCCAGGCCCCCATGCCAGTCCTGGTGCCAGAGGTATCCACTGTTCTCAGTTTGTTGCATGGCATGTTAATGATGGTCTTTTTCTTACAGAACTCATTCTTTTATTTCACCTGGACCCCCAAAGAAGAGAGACATTGAAGTTCTAAAAAAAGAAAAACAATTTCAATGTTAAATGCATCTTGTGTTTGACCCAAGCAATTAACAGTCTTACTGTCTCATCCATTTTTGTCCAGTTGCTCAATTTCTTGGTAATGTTCCACTGTCTCATCAGCTTGGAATCTGAGCTCTGTAAGGACAGGGAGTATGAACCCCGCACCACTTTGCTTTAAGCTAGAATAACTTAGGATAACTTAAGAAATGACTGGGTTTTAGTCCTGCCATAAACTATAATACCTTGTGATCTGAGGTCAAAGTCTAATGTCTACAGTGTTGTTAGTGCTGTGCCTACCACAGTAAGCTTGGTAGTGTGATGTAAACTTCCTCTGGCAAGTATTTTTATCCTTATTCTTTTTCTTTTTTTTCTTTCATTGTTATTTCTCTAATGCTTAAAATAGTGCCTGGCATATAATACACACCAATACATAAATATCTGTTAAATTAATGAATATGCATGCTATTTCAAAAATTCCTTAATTGGGTCTCAGGCCTTTCTTGATCGGTAATATGGTCATACTTCTTGAAAAATGAATACGATGGTTATGTGATTATACCTCTAAAATTCTTTAGGCCAGCATAAAGACGCACACAGAAACTCCGTAAGTGTGTGCTGGTGAGCACAGACTGGCTTGGAAAGGTATTTCCCAGCCCGTGGGCTACCGGCTGCAGCGCAAATGGGCTGGCGGCAGTGTTTTCTTCACTCTGTTCCTCTGCTCCCACCCTCTCTCTGCTTAGCTCTTATTTATGTCTTTGAGTTTTGCTTTTTTGCTCCATATGAAGCACCTACCCAAGACAGGGCCCTCCCACACATGCGCCTCCTGCTTCCCCAGCACGCTGCCAACCTGCTTATGCAATTCTAGGGCGCTGTGGTCTTTTCTAGAGTGTTTTGTTCGTGGCAGCTGCTTTTCAGCCCAGTAGGCCTTCTGGGTTGTCTTTGGTTGTCATGTTGGGTTCATGATTAAACCAACTCATAGGAGAGAGAGAGAGCTGAGAAGTTTAGGGACTGGGCTGTTACTCCCAGAGCGTCTAACTAGGCCATGCCACCACGCTTGTGGAGGAGACCCCATTAGCTGTTAAAAATATAGCCTAAGGGGGCCTGTCATCGTTGGTAGCTTCCAGGGAGGAAAATGTCAGCCTTGTCTACTCTGATTCTCTTTCTTGCCTATCATTTTTGGTTAAAAACACTTAATTGTGTGAATTATTTTTCTTTAGGGATTTTTTTGGTCTATTTTGTTCAGATAAGTCAAGATGCCAGTTTTGTTATTTTTCTTGTTAGGTTTTGATGAAGAACTCACTGACATCATTTGGATCAATGTTTGTTATTAAAAAACGCTTCCATATAGGCGGGGAGTTAAAAATAGGAATGATCTTCTTAAAACGAGTTTTTATTCAGTCTTGTTAGTGACTCTCTGGAATAGAATCTGCAGTCTCAAGTGTGCTTCCTCTTTCTTTTTTGTATAGTTTAGCTTGTGAAATAGATGAAGTTAGGACAAAAGATTTTTCTGTAAACATTTTAACCTTCTATCTGTCATTGACTTCCTTTTGTCCTGGATTTATCTGAATTTACCTGGGGGAGGAAGCAGACTTGTTACGGATATTCATAAATGCGGTATACTGGGTCATCAAAAAACTAATATAAGGAAATAATTGGAAAGAAGTTGGCAATGGTAAGACGAAAAGGAGATTAAGAGGGGGACATATTAGAGAAGCCACGTTGGAGGGAGGCAGGCCTCTATTTCCAGCTGCTAGGAAGGGGTGTGGTAATGGAGAGTTGAGGAGGGAAGTGGGTTATCTTCTCATGGACACCATCTGTGGGTCACGTGAAGGGTGCTTTTTCCTGAATTGGGGCAAAGGCCGAGAGCAACCTGAGGGGAGGGGAAAGAGGTCACGATGCTGGTGGCCTTTGGCTGTTAGAGCTTTCCTTAGCAGTTACCTTGTGCCATGAGACATATTGTTGGAATCTGTTCTCCTTATGTTGCCTATGTAACTCAGAGGAATGAGGTCTAGTTTGAGATGATTAAGAGGACTGCGTCTACTCTGATTCTTTTCTATAAAGATGGCATGTTAGTTGCTGTTGCTCTGGATCTAGTTGGTGCCGAATCTCTCTGATGATCCCATTTGCTGCGTTTTTTAGGTAGTGTTTTTCGCTTTGCCTCGTACATCGATAATTATATGGTGCTGCAGAAGGAGCCTGCTGGGGCAGTAATCTGGGGCTTTGGTGTACCTGGAGCCACAGTAACAGTGACCTTGTGCCAAGGTCAAGAAGCCATCATGAAGAAAGTGACCAGTGTGAAAGGTAAGGCAGCCTAGTCTGTTCAGCCATTGGCTTCTTCTGCCACCTGCTGGATTATCTGAGAATGAATGCTTACACTCCAGCGTGGCCATCCATCCACCCATCCGTTCACCCTTTGAAGCTACTTGAATGTTTACAGTGTGATAGGAGCCAAGGATCCGAGTAAATGAACCTCCAGGGCCTGTTGTCAGGCAGCTCGTGCAACAACATGGGTGGACACCACGTCATAAATGCTACGGTGCAGATGTATTGGGGGTGTCACGGGATGTGAGAGAAGCAGCGCCTCTGACTGGGTGGGATGGGCAGGCATCCACATTCGGGATAGATTCTAGACAGACGGGCAGCAGTACGGAGATGGTGTGGTTGAGACCGTGGCTCTGGGATTCACTGTGGGGCAGAGTCTGACTGTCGTTTAATGGCTGCATAACCTTGGACGTGTCGTTAAACGTCTCTGTCACAGTCTCTTCATGTGTAAAGTGGAGATAGCCATATGCTTGCAGGATAATTGTGAAGACTAAGTGAATTAACACGAGGGAGTATTTAGAACAATGCCTGGCGTAAGTCCAGGCCTCATTATTTCTACAACTATTACTATTTAGTTAGGCACTCCCGTATTTATTGGATGCTTACTCTGTGCCAGATACTGTGCTAGGTACTGGTAATACAGTTATGAGCAAGACCTATGTGGCCTCTCTGTTAACAAAGCTTGTAGGTTGGTGGGGGGGATAGAAAAATAAATAGAGTTAGGTGTGATAAGCACCATGCTAAAGATGAGCAGCAGGGTGTGGTGGTGGGTGCCTGTAATCGCAGCCCCCTGGGAGGCTGAGGCAAGTGGAGTGCAAGTTTAAGCCTAGCCTGGAAAAATTATAAAGCTAGATCCTATCTTAAAAAAAAAGAAAGAAAGAAAGAAAAGAAAAGGAAAGGAAAAAGGTACTGAGGATTTAATTCCATGGAAAAGCTGTGGATTCAATCCTCAGTATTGCCCAAAAAATAAAAAAATAAAAAAAAAAAGGGTCGTTCAGGGTGTGTGAGATTTCTAGGCAGGGTGGTAGGCATAATGAACTTACTCTGAGGCTGGTCTTGAAAGATGAGTGGGGCGAACCAGGAATGGCCGGGACGCATGACATGAACACAAATGGGTCACTGGAGAAATGCCAGGCAGGTGGATTGATGTGGAACAGTGACTTCTGGTAGATAGCAGGAAATAACACTAAGTAAGTACGTCGGGAGGTCTGTCTGTCTTCACTAAGGAGTGTATACTCAATTCTGGACCCATAGGTTTTAAATAGTAAAATTACAAGACCAGATAGGTACTTTAGAATGATCGCTTGTGGAAGATGGATCAATAAGATGAATAGGGTGGTGGCATCTGTTAGAGGCTGTTATGATATCCAGGTGACAGGTGAGGAAGCCTGACCCAAGAGAGTGGCTGTGAGGATGGGTGGTAGCAGTTCCCTCCAGCAGGGAGATCCAACAAAGTGGACTCTGTTTAGAGGAGATACAGATGCTGTGTGTGGGAGGCAAAGCGAGATTCAGGAAGGTGCTTGGAGGCAGCTCCAGAGCTATGGGAGGCAGAAGGTAAAACAGGTGAGGTTGTTGCTTTGGGAGTGATGGAGTTAATGCATGGTGTTGGCGGTTTGAGCTGTGACTCGAAAAAAAATCCATATAGATGACAAGGAAACTGGTGGAGATTTTAGTGGCCCCTGAAAAGGATTGCCTTATTAGTTTTGTCAGCATGTGGAACTGATTATCCGATCCGGAGCCAGAGCTATCTCGACTCTGGTCTTCATAATTCAGCAGATTTCCATTCAGCAAGCATTTAAAAATACTATGTGTCAGGCGTAGATGCAAGGTAAGCACTTCTAGTTCTTGGGTTTCTTAGTTTTTTTTTTTTTCCCCAAGTAAAAATGTTATGATTGAAACTAAGAGACCTGGAAGGGAAGCTATAGCTGGTTGAGGCAAGGTTTTCTGTTGATTTAAATGCTGTTGGTGACATGCAGGATGAGGAGAAAGTGAATTCCAGGACTAGAAGGGCTCTTCATTGGTGCTGTGTTCTTCTTCGTGGTGAGCAGCACTGTGTGCAGATAATGGTCCTCTCAGTAAATGATATGCATTTGACTGCTGTGGTTCAAAAGGATGACACTGGGTTTCCCTGGTGCTGATAATGTCACCAGTAAATATTCTGGAGCCAGAGACGATATACTCCTGTAGTGCCAGGTACAGAAAGTACATGATACTGTGCAGCATTTCAGTTTTAAAATGGTTCTCGTGCATTATTTTCGAAGCTTCGCCTCCATCGTGCTTGTTTCAGGACTTGAGGTGGGCAGAGATGAGGCAGTGGGGGAGGTGATGATGGGAGGGAATAAGAGGTAATCATTAGGAGATGAGCTATCTCTTTCCTCTGCAGTGATTGCAAACCTGCTCAGACATGTTGAGTTCAGTTTTATAAACATCAATCAAGGGTTTACTCTGTGTAACACCAAGGGAGATGCAAAGTAGAACATGAATGCTGCTAACCCCTCCCAGGTGCATTCTCTGAGGCTGTCGTTTTTCACATTTAGTGGTTTAGGCTCAAGAAATGCCCCTGTTGCTCCACTACACAGTGACATGTCATTTGGAGGCAAAGTAACCAGCAGAACTTAGGGGAATCAAGCGATCTATGAACTGTTGATAATTTCACAGAAAAGGGCGCTGATGCTATTGGTGGTGGTGTAGGTACGTCAGCTTGTCAGACTCTGTTTACTTGCTATAAAAGAAAAATATTTCAATTTTCAGAGATCAGCCAACCTCCTCTGGTGAACATTTTGTTCTGTCCTGCCAAGACACAAGTAGACACATACAAAATTTTTAGAGCAGACAAGAGAATATGGTTGGCTTCTATTTTAAATGTCGATGAAGACTCAGAATTTTCAGCCAGATTACCTCAATTTGCCACTTTACCTCTGGTAATATTTAACTCATCACCTATAATTTCCTAAGAACCTGGAGCAACTTAACAATGTAAATGTTTCTGTCCAGCACACTGACACATTAAAACCTAAAGGATGATTCCGAATATGTTGAGGGAGTGGCTCACACCATGTTGTCAGGTGACACGCAATGATCCTTCCAGACACCAGAGCAAGCGGATCTTCTCACTTTGACACACTTGGCAAGGGTGTGTAGGCAGGTGACAGCGTGTCTGTCAGTATTGGTCATTATCGCTGAGGTAAGTAGACTCAGTGTTTTTCTAGCTTAGAAGAATCTGAAAAGCCTGCACCCCTCTTGGCCCTGTTACATATTAGTGTCCTGTGGTACATAACAAACTCTTGTGACAACACACCTTTACCTTCTCACCATTTCTGTAGGTCTGAAATCTGGTCGTGATGTAACTCAGGTCTCACCAGGCTGAAGACAAGGTGCTGGCCTTGCTGTGTTCTCAGCTGGAGGCACAACTAGGGAGTGACCGTGGCTAAGCCCTGTTCGGTTGCTGGCAGAATTCCTTCCCTTGAAGGGAGCACTTCAGGGCCACATTTCAGCTGTTTCACTTGCTGACCCCTAGACCCTCTAGTGAAAGCCGACTCAGGATGATCTCCCTTTTTTATCCTCTGAAAGTGAACTGATAAGAGACTTTAATCACACCTGCAGAGTCCCTTTACTTTTTCCATATAACAATCCAGTCACCGCAGTGACATCTCATAAGACCCTTTGCCATTTTCTGTCAGTTAGATGTTTTTTGTCCTTGAGGGGAGGGGATGATACAAGCTGGGACTTTGGAGGCCACCATCAGCGCATCTACCATTACACTCTATGGTTTAAATAACTCGCATGAATAGCTTTACTGAGAGAGAAGTAGTTAAACTTTGTCATTTTTGCATTTATATTTGGTCATGGTAGATTTGAACACTGGGTCAGAATAGATGCTGGTTGGTGAGGAATGATTTAGACAACAAAGATTTCTTTACCTGAAGCCAATTCCAAAGACTACTGAGCCACCTTGCAGGTTTTTCTTTTTGGGAAAGGCGAGATCATGGATAATTTTTCTTTTTTCTCTTCTTGGCACCTGAGATTTTGGCCCAATAACCTGCAAAATAATTAACATCTGATGTGACTAGCAAAAAAAAAAAAGCAGGAAAGCACTTTATGACTAATTGTGTCTCTAGACAAGTTATTTTTTCCCCTTTGATAATTTGCTTTTTCCATTTTGAGGTTGGAGTTAATTGGGGAGAATGGAGAGAAAAAAACATTCTTTGCTCATGCCTGTGGCTAGAATAGGAAGAACAACAGAAAGAACTGGGCCACCAGACATGCGGCTGCACGTGAAAGCGTAAAGCCCTAGTCAATTTGCATGGCTTTCTCGTCAATGTCACCCAGGGCTGGGGTTTATTTTCTGTCATTTACTTGACAGAGTGCCTGGTGCACTGTAAGCACTGTAAGTAGCTGTAGAGTGCAGAAAGGAAATTAATCTTCCTAGACGGTAGAAGAACGGATGTAAAGAAATGGAGATTTGAATGTAATGAAAATGAGAATTTACAGAAACCTGGGCCCGAATTGATGAAGGAGGCTCTAAGACAGTAAGTGATTAAGTCCAGGAGGAAGGACCAGAGCAATTGTTTTTTGGAAAGCTCGCAATCAGCAGAAAGTCAGCTGGCTAGTGAACTGGAATCTAGTGGTGGTGAACTCCTATTGTGGTGAGTGGCTCTCAGTTGTTATTTGGACTCAACTTGATGGACGTGATGGCTAGTACAGTTCCTGAATACTGCTAACTGGATGTCACTGGCCTGTGCTGAGTTCCACTGTAACCAGCCAGCCTGGAACTGATAAGCCACGTACGAATAATTCCTCCTCGTGGGACACAGCAACTTTTATAACCTCTTACCATTGGTTTAAGAAATGTCTCCAGAGGCACCACTGTCCTTCGTATATACAATACTTACACAGGAGCAAAATCCGTAGTGTTACAGTCTTCTCTGAGTCGGTGTGGCTGTTAGTGATCTTTCTGTAAAGCACTGGGTTTTTCTTGCTCAGATGTTAACTTCTAACAGTAATCATTGTGTTAGGGCTTGTTTTTCTTCCATCAAACAGGAGAGGAAAAGAGTGAGAAACCAAAAGAATTTGAGAAAGAGCTAGTGTAGGGGGAAGTTCTCCAGGGTCTTTGAGGAAGTTGGAAGCAGGTTTCTGGCTGGAGGGGAGCAGTTCTTGGAAAAAGGCCTGGGTCTCCATGCTCACTTCCTTTCTGGCTATAGACCCTCCCGGGACTTCATCCTGCGGCTCCAGTAGCCATGGTATGACCATGTTGCGCCCACCTCCTACCTGTCTGTTTATTACTGGGCAGTAAATCTCTTCAGAAGGTCTGGTGAAGGTAGTTTTCTTTACTAGCCTTGTGGCCTACATTGAGCTTAAGGGTAAATACAGGATTAGCATCATTGTATGGTAGTAAGAAGCTAAGAAATAGTCCTGTCCTAGATTTTCTGGGATTTGACCTTATCACCATAAATGAATAATATTAGCAGCAGAGGACAGAGCTTTAGCAAGATGAGCTGGTACAGGAAGCCTGGAAAGACCTTGGCAAGACTGTATTAGGACAGATTGGAGCGTCTGCCTGCTCAGAAGTGTGAGCCATACGGAGCATATCACACCTGTGCGACACAATCTGTACTGGCTGCCCACTGTTTCCAAAACAGTGATTTTTCTGGTTTAGGTGAATTGCACAGTTAACATGTTGATGTCTAGCTATTGGCATAGAAAATAATAGCTAATGTTTATTTGGTCAGAGGCTCCATGGACCTCATAGAGGTGGAAGTAACAAGCTTATTGGTTATGTTTTTCAGAGGAGCCTTTTACTGATGTCTTGGAGTTTGGGAACATTTCCTAAGGCTTCTAAGTAAACGTCCATGGTTTAAAATTTTGCTAATCTAAAGTGCACGCGGGCATCTCATGCTCCTCCTTAATTCTTACTGTTTAGAAAGAACTTGGGATAGTGTCTAGGTCCCAGTAAGTGCTTGCACGGTGTTTTTGTAATTATTTTTAATATTTTACACAAGTCTGGTGTGGTAACTTCAGGATGCCTTCTTTCCAGGCCTTAACCTTCTCTCCCTGCAAATTTATTGATTTGATGGGCACAAATTATGCATCAATTCATGTTCCTTGAACGATATTTATTTTAAAATATTCACTTCTCTGTTTGCTCCCCCCCCCCATTTTATTGATATGTTTAAGTGCAAAATTTAAGGTTTACAGGGAAGTTGAGCATTTTGTGCACATATGTATCTTGTCAAGGTGACAAGGAGAGAGGGAAAGTCCTTGTCACTTCTCTGTTTTTACCCCACTATTATTTCTTTAACTTTGTTCATGTTATTCAATTCTTTAAGGCATACTTTTGCCATTTTCGAGGTATTTTCCCTCTGTCTTCGAGTGTGATGTTAACAGGAGTGACTCTGTCAGTGGCTGAGAAGTAAAAAGATGGCGGGCGATGCCTAAGGAATAATCGATGCAGTGTGATCAAAAACTACAGTGAATGTTTAGGTTTTAAAAAGATGATTACAGTAAGAGACACATTGCCATGAATCCCCCTCAAACTCCTCCCCTTCCCTTTGTGCACACTGATGCCATTGTGACTGCTACTTTCTGAAGCAGTCCTGGAAGCCCTCGTTTGTTAGTGTCTTTAGGTGCATTGTCGTGACTCCCTCGATGTCCTGAATCGATTGTCTTTCATGGTCATTTTGACTCTAGGGAAGAGCCACAAGTTACATAGTGCCAGATCTGTTGTTGTGTTGGTGAGAACGCCCTGCGGTGTTTTTACAAGCCTGCCCTTCAATTGGATTGGACTTGGCAGCAACATTCACTGTTTTTGGTCCCAGCTCACGGAGACATTCACAAAGGAAGACTTCCAGAGAGTAGCTAGAATGATGGGAATAGTCTGTTCAGAGTGTGTGGAGGTATTTTGAAGAGGATTAATGGTAATATGTTTTTTTATTGTAATACTTAAAAAAATTTAAACACGCATGGTAGGTTTTAATCAGCCTTTATACGAATTTCTGGAATACTGTCTTAAGTAGCTTCTCATTGCCTTAATTGAGTCAGAAAACCTTAAGTCTTATATGCAACTCTGAAAATAATTAATTGGAAAAATAATTCTCTTACAGAAATTAATTTATATGGCTCCGGCTGGTTTTTGATTTGTGTCTCCATTCATTTGTTTGATAATACCTGGAAGCACTGGTAGTATCAGTTCTTGTTAACAACATACGAGGGAGTGTGGGCGATGTCATGGGTGATCCCACCTGATAAGGGGAAGTTTCAGACCATAAAAGATTTCTCTAACCTGTGCTTGCTTTTGATTGGATAACTACAGTTTGATTTGGGGTGCTGTGTGAATCGGAAAGATTTGATTATGTTAATATTGACAGTTGGATAGTGTAACAGGCATTTCTATTTTTTCTTTTTTACTCCCTTGAATTTTAATCTGTGTGTATTTTTATCTATCCTCATTTAGGATTTTAAGTGGGTAACTTATTTTTCCCATAAATGCTTCAGTTAAAAATAAGGTTTGGTACAGATTAAGGATAAAAATGCTGCTGCTCTAGTCGGCTCCATCCTCTTGGCTGAAATTTGGCCAATCTGGAGCTCTGAATGCAGTTCCTCAGAGAGGCTGGGAAGAGGTACACATGAGTGTGATTGGGCATGGATTTCGTTTTGAGTGATTGATTGATTGATTGATTCCTTGGAGGTCTGTTGTTATTTTTAGCACCCTCTCATACCTGGATGGTGGTACTGGATCCTATGAAGCCTGGTGGACCCTTTGAGGTGATGGCACAACAGTATTCGGGGACAAAGAACTTCACCTTGAGAGTTCATGATGTCTTATTTGGAGATGTCTGGCTTTGCAGTGGGCAGAGCAACATGCAGATGACTGTCTTGCAGGTAATTTCCAGAGTCTCAGGAACATACTTTGATCCTCAGTGATGATAATAAAGAAGGAAAAAAATGAAGGGCTGGAAGTAGAAAGGAGAAAGAAAAAAGTTCCTTTTTATTCAGTACTTACCATGTGCCAAGATCTAGTCCAAGTGCTTTCATGTATTAATTTAATGACTCTGGGAGGTGAGTTATTGATTCAGTTGGCAGTTACTGATTGGCACAGATGTGTTCATATGCTTTATTTCCTTTAATAGATTATTATTCTCTCCAGCTCTTTCTCCAAAACAGAGTTCTGTAGTTGAGTTTCATTTTCTTGCCCTTTAAAAAATCTTTTGAGGATTAAAAATCTCTATGACTAGATCATGATCTCAATTTAATTATCTTTTTGAAAATATATAAAATTGAGTCCTTTCACATACTTGAAGATTTCTTGATAACATTTCTTATTTTTAAAAAAAACCTATTACTAGATAATGCTGCTACTAAGCAGATCTCACTGTAGCCATAGCTACTTGTTTTATCAATAATTTTCTGATTCTGGATCTAAATTCTTGTATCTTCATAGCCAGAGTTTTATTTCCTGCCTTACTTAAGTATTTGGAAACTTTTAAAATTAACGTGCTGAAAAATTCAATTAAATCGAACATTAACTGTATTCTTATAGCTCTGGGGAATGGGTGAAAAATTGAAGTTTTATCTCTCGATAAGAAGCATGGTTTTATATAGAAGTGGAATTGCTGCTAACTCATGAAAGGAAACAGTACTTTCCTTAATGCTTTAAAATTTTTTTTTTTGAAACAGGGTCTCACTCTGTAGTCCAGGCTCACTATAGAGCCCAGGCTGGACCTGGACTCATGGCAATCCTCCTCCCTCAGCCTCCCGAGTGCTGGGATTGCAGGCGTGTGGCACCACTCCTGGCTTATGTGGTGCTGGGGAATCAAACTTGGGTACTTAGCTCTTGAGTTAAGGCTTGCTAGGCAAGCACTTTAACCGCTGAGCCATTCCCCCAGCTCTACTTAATGCTTTAATTACAGTTTCACGTTTGCACAGAAAGGCAAGGCCCAGATCTGTTTGTACCCATATCGTCACTGTCTCAATAGCTGTCTACGCCGAGGGATCCCATCCCATTTTCTGTCACACTACATCAGATCTTGATTGTTAAGAGTAAACACATTCTTCCTGCCTAGAATTTACTCGTAAGCATCTTCTGTATTGAGCGAGAGCTGTGAGTTCTGAAATGTAGGAAAACAGAAAAAAGGATCCCATCTGAAACATCCAAGTGCTTTTTTTTTTTTTTTGCTTTAAATCATGCATTAAGTTTGCATGATAGCATTTTGGGTGCTGATAGTACCAAAAGCCAAGTTTTTTAGTCACTTAACAGTCTGTCAAAACTTACATATGTTTTTTTTTATCAGAAGGAAGAATGGACTACATGGGTTGTACATGACTTTCCCTTTATTCTTTTTGCTCCTTTCCCCTTACAGGTTCCCAGCACACACATGTGCATGTTCATGCACGCGCACACATGCCACTCACACACACATGCACACACACAGTTTCCTTTTTTTTTTCCCCTCTGTGTGACTTTTCTGAGACGGTAAGATTCTCACTGTGCCCTACCACTCTTCACATTCAAAGAAGGAAATGGCAGATTGCATGCCCATCTTGTTGTTAGGGGAAAGTGGAATTTTAAAATCGAATGTTATTTATAACACCGAGTGAGATGTTTATAAGTGGAGAAAAATCTAAATGTTCATCTGTCGCCTCCTAAGTAAGGGTAGGTCTTAAGACTTGGCTATTCTAGGTAAGCTCCGAAAAAGATGGACGATGTAAAGAAAAAAATAAAGCCTGCATGCTTTAATGGTTTGATACTTCTCATATTCTTATATTTCGAGTAGAGAAATTAAAATCCAGAAGAGAAAGGCCAGTACCACATGTCAATAAAAGGATTCCTAGGTTCATGGAGGTTTACCATATAACTATCACCTCGATGTTAGGACTGCTATATTATACTGTAGTAGAAGCTGAAATAACTTGGAGCCTCTGCATTCTTTTAAGTGAATAATTCGGTTTCTCTGTCTTTCAGCACACGGATGCATGCACACACATACACACACACCTGCACACACATTCACACACACTTACACACATGCTTTGCTCCGCCACGCAGACCCCATGCTAAGGTTCTCTGAGGAAATGGATTCTTGACGTGTCTTCATTAATTCAAGAATGTGGTATAAAGGTTACAAAATGAACTCCGGTGAGCAGCTGCTTTGATGGTGAATGGTCTGGTCCCTGGAGAGGCAGCGGTGCTCTCCCTCAGTCTCAGCAGCGTTAATGACTTCAAATACCTTGGTATTCATTTACATCCTCATTTAAATACTTGGTAGAAAAATAATTACACTGAGGTGTTTGATGAGATGAAATCTGATCTCAGCAGATGGAGTAAAGCTTCCCCTTTCATCAGCAGGGAAACCAAGTGTCATTTAAATGAAAATCTTCCTGAAATCTCTTTATTCCTAAATTTGCTGCCAATATCCCCGAGGAAATGCTTCCATCTCACAGGCCTAGGGATGCTGGAAAAGGATGCCCAGCTCACAAGTGATTGTTGCCAGGTACAAGAGGAATTTCTCCTACCTTCATTTTTGTTAATCGTTTCTGTGGCTTTCAAGTTCTGTCTTGAAATAATACACGTATGTGTGTTTGAAAATGGAAGTTTTCCAACCGGTGTTTGTGCACCCAGTTCCATGTGCTGGTAACAGTACGGGAGAGCGCCCGCCACCCTGACTTTGCTGGCCTGGCGGTGCTCTGCAGTGTCAGCAACAGGCCTGAGAGATAAGTAGCCTCTTCTCCCCTGCTGCCTCCCCAAGCTGGCATCGCATTGCCGTGCGGAAGCTCGTGTGGGTGGAGGATGAAAGCGGTTTCATCCACTGTTTCCATGGAAGCAACACACGATTCTTCCTGCTTAGTGCAGAACTGAATTTCAAGGGAGGCGGCTTTTTACAGGTACTTGCTGCTGAAAAATAATTTCCCTGCCAGAACATACCATGTGTGCATTAGCCTGTTCGTACTCTGTAATGTTTATTTTACATTAAACTTGCCAAGCAAGATCCTGAAAGAACTGGTCTAGTTTTCCTAAGGAATTTTCCTGACACCAAGTATAATGTCTGTCCAAAAAGCCGGAGGACCAGTAACCCTTGACAGGCTGGAGCTGCTGCCGCCCGGTAGGCATTGCAGGTTGTGGCTTCCATTGTGACCAAAAGAGCCACTTTATTTGCATCTGGCCATCTCATTGGCCACAGCAGACTCAGTGGCAAGTCAAAGGGTGATCCAAGGGGCAGCATATTTCAATGAGGTGCTCTGTGGGGGGCCCCTCATGGCTCCCTCATTTCTCTTCTGCTGTGGGCTGCAGGGCCAGCTGTATTCTCTGTGGTGGGTGGGAGGGAAAGAGAGCCAGCTGCAGGCATGGTGGCTAGCGGCCAATAGGAAGTGTCCTGGCCTCCGTGCCCCTCCATGTGGTGCTCTGGACTCAGCTGGACTGCCTGTTCCCTGAGGCGCTTCCTGATGCTTCCCTAGCCCTTTGTTTTGGGAGAAGCTGGACTCAGTCGGGGGAATAGTGAGGACTCAAGAGGAAACAACACAAATCGAAAGTAAACTAAGACACTGTCGATGTATTCCTTTGAACACAAAGGGGAAGCATAATTCAAAAATCAGAATGAAAGAAAATAGCACTTGGCCCTGAACTCAGGGGAATGAGACTTAGTCGGATTAATGAACGAGATGTTGAAGGCAGCGCACTATTCTCGTCCAGCAAGAACCACACTCCATTCCTGTTGTGGTCTTGCCAAATGCTGAGGGTTCATGTGGGTTGGGAGGCATCGCATGTTCTCGGACGGGCCTTCTTCGTGAAACTGCTTTTGGATGCTCTGAGCTGTCCCCTGGACACTACCTTTCAGATCGTGTGCCCCCCATGCTTTCCGTTGAGGATTTACCAGCACACAGTGAGAATAGACACTTTGTGAGACTGATACCAATGTGTCTGTTTTCACAGTCATTACTCAGATATGTTTCTTTTGAATACACTTCCCTTAATGTGGTGTGGATTACATAAATCTCTGTGGCCTTAGGGCTCCATACAGGTTACTTTCTAAGCACCAATGTTTGTTTTATAAACTACTTTGTGTATCAGATACCTTTTCATGGCAGACATGTTTTGGTTTCAAGATAGCACAGTGGCCTGAGTGATAGCATTCTTTAGCCTCAACCACTATGTACCTCTTTGTGTCTATGATGGACCTGCTCCTTAGATCCCAGCCTTCCTTATCTTTGAGCCCTCAGGTATAAGAAGCATGATTCGTGGTGGTCTCTGTTGCTCAAGATGGATCCGGGTGATTCAGTCCTGCCTGTGGCAAGGTTTGGCTACCCACTTGCTCCCAATGTATTGGAGCTCACTGGGTTGGAAGTGTTTACTGAGACACAGCCAGCCAATTCACCACTCACTAAGTTAAATGACATTTCAGTTTCTTTTCTAGATATTTAATGCTACAAAGGAGCTGTCCAGCGCTTCTGGCTATCAGCCTGTTCGCATCCTGTCCGTCTCTCAGGTTCAGGCACAGCAGGAATTGGAGGACCTGGATGAGGTCGACTTGCCATGGTCAAAGCCCACCGCGGGTACGTGAGTGCGGTGGCCTGTGCCATCTCTTAGGCAGTGGCTCAGTGCCCTCGGGGGACTCTGTAAGCCCAGATTTGGTACCTCCTGTTTATCTACTTATTATTACTGAAATGACCTTTCATTCATTTCTTATTGACTCTCCATCTCGTTCCTGATGGCCATCGACAAGGAAATCTGCCCACTGTGATGAGGAAATGACTCTTTCTTCAGTTTTAGTGGAAATAGTCTGTTCCGCGTGGGCTGTTCCTCGACCCTGTGTGTCCTCTTCCCTTTCTCCCTTTGTTTCTGTGTCTAAAGACACTGACTGGTGTCCTTTTAGGGCTATTCTGATGCCAGTTGTTCCATCCTCCGGGACCTCTCGCTTATTGTCCTGTCCATATTCTGTTTGTCCCCCTCTGTCCATTCAGCATGGAATCTCATTCATGCTTGCTTCCCATTAGACTCTGGTGTGAGCCCCCGGGACACAGCAGTGAGGAAGGGACTCAGTTTCTGCTCTCAGGGATTTGCCTTTCTTTTATTCTAACAAAAGAAGGCAAACATCAGATGTAACAAGTGCCCTGCTCCCGAAGCTTCAGCTCTGTCCTTTGTTCTGCTGTACCTTTCTAGGGCATCTTCTGTTTCCACTCTTCTTTCCTTATCCTGGTAAGCCATTTGTTATCTGGATTCCACTGCCACTTTCTCAATTTGTTCACCTCAAGGTTGCTAGCTGATTCCGATTACACACTCCGGAGATCCCCGTGGCTCTCCACGCTGCGGACCACTCCTTTAACAAACTGTGGGTTCCTCCTAGCTGGTGTGGCGCTGCCTTTTCCTAGTTTTTCTGTGTCACCTCCTTTCCTGTTCTTTGGTTCTTCAATCCTTTCCTTTAAATGCGGCCTCTGTGTTCCTTTTAGGGATTTTTTTTTTTTTGTCTCTGAGTGCTGTTATGTTGGTGACCTCAGTTCCTACCACATTTTCAAATGTTAAGGCAGTCAACAAATATCTGAGTGCCCACTGTGTCGTAGGCCGTGTTCTAAGGGATGGGGGTATAGCAGTCAATAGTAGAGACTAGAAAGACAGACGTGGTCCTTACAGTCTAGTGTGATGGACACGAAAGTGAGGAATTAGCAAATTACACCCCAAGTGCCTGACGCTCTCTAGTCTGACACTATCTAAACTCTCTTTATGAGTTTCAGAACTGAATAGATTCATGTGAACTTCTGGGTAAATTCTTGCCCTTAGAACTTTACATATTGTTTAAAACTCAGGAGCCCACTGGATCTGGATGGCATACAGTACCTTGCTGTCTGAATTTCCCTTTACTCTCTCAACTCAGACGTCAAATAAATTGGGAGCCAGGGGGTCAGGAAGGTGATAAAATACGGGCTGAGGCAAAATAGGTAAATAGAATTCACCAAGTGGTTGGCCATCAGGGGTGTTGGATTGGGAGAGGGTGGCACTGGTATTTAGGATGGCTGGGGAAGTCCCAACTGACGAAGGCAGCATTTTAATAGTAACTTGAAAGAGGCTTTGCAGGTCTCAGGGAACCAGCATAGGGGTCCGAGTGTCTCCCCCATCAGAGCTTCTCCCGATTCCTTTTTCCTGTTGTCTCTGGGCTTCATCTGGAAAAGGCTGTCTTGTTTTAAGGACTTTTGTGATTTTATCGAACTCATCTGAAGGACCAGACACTCCACCTGTCTTAGGCTCCGTAGCCCTAATCCCATCTCCAGAACACCTCACCTGTGGGAGGTCACATATTCACATGTTCCATGGGGTTAGGATGAGCACTTTGAGGGGTCAGTCTTCTCCCACCACACATTCTTGTTTTTAAGTTGCTTCTTATTTTATTCACTCCAAGACGTAGCTTTAACTTCCTCTCTGGTCTCACCTTCCATGAGACTTCTTTTATAATCTCTGCTCCAGCAGAAACACTTGCAAAATAGTTTCTCTTCGTTCTGCATTTTTACGTATTTTCCTTCTGACTAGAATGCCAGTTTTGCTTGTTAAACTTCTGTTTATCCTTCAAAGCCTTCCCACATCCCTTCTTCCTAGTTATCCTTCCACTCTCCCTACCCATCAGCAAATTCACCTCAAGCTGGCTACCTACACCTGCACGGCAGCAGTCAACACACATTTGCTGACTCAGCCTCAGGGTCATGGATATAAGATGAAATCCCTGCCTTCAGGGAACCAGTAGTGTAGTGGTAAGGGAATCACTAACGAGGTATGATAGCTCTATAGAGCTATGCTTGGAAAACTATGGAAACACACTGGAAGTAGTCTATCTTAGGGTTCTTTTGTTTTGCCTTTCGTTTGACATTGTTTTTCTTTGTGCTGAAATTCCTAAATATTTTGTTCCTCTTCAGGCACTTACCATATTTTGCCATATATTTTATTTGTCCAGTTACTCACTGTGTAAACTGTAAGATCTATGAGAGCAGGCTCAGTCCATGTATCCTTCATTGCTGTTTTGCAATCATCAAGTTTCATAGTAGGTGCTTAATAAATTTTAATGTATTTGAAATTGATCTGAATTTCTACTCTCGCAGTATCAGATCCCAGAATCCCAGAATTGTACAATATTGAGTTCAGATCTTTCCTAGTGCCAAGGCAGGGACTGACACATAGTCGTAGGCATTTTGGAAATACTGGTTGAGCTGTTCCTGCCAGCTGGGTGTGTGTGTGTTCTCCTCGGTATAAGCTTCCCTCTAGCAGGGAAATCGCTCACTCTGGCCTCTGTTGGTTACTACGCAATATGGGCAAATGATGTTGCTGAAAATTTAACCATTGGTTTGATCTCTGTTGCTTTCTCTTTGAGCTAAACTTTTCATCATTTACCAGCCCATGTCTTCATTATAATAAGTGGGTATAAAACTACCCAGGAAGAGACACACACATTTTTTCTTTATCTCTGGCCTGTTTGCTTTTATTATTATTATTATTATAGTTATTATTATTTGGCGACTATAGAGCTTAGAGCTAAGTAGGAATAGGTGGCCAGGTAAGAGGAAAGGAAAGGCGGAAAGGAGGTGCTATAGGTACCTGATGGCCTTTGGGCCACTTACCCCTTGAGAAAGAGTATTAACATTCCTAGATTCTGAGTAATCTGTGCATCTGGGGAGCACAGGAAAACTTGCTTGCCTGGTTAGAGAGTTTTGGCTTTCTGATTATGTTAGTGAATTATTTATATTCAGCTTGAAAGCAAGGTGGTTGTTATTTGCCTCTGTGCTGGGCTAAGGGCAATAGTTGCTCATTATAAGAACAAATGTTTTGAGCAATTGAAAAAAAATGAAGACAGATAAAAGCAAACCAGCGCTCAGGCTGTAGTTTTCCCCTTTGGAAAAGATTCTCCTTATGGAAATTCTGAAAGAGATGCTTGAGCTTGATGATGTTTCCTTTTCTTTGCCTCTCTCATCTTAGCCTACTTTTGAAAATGCTCAGAAAGGTACAGAAGGGATGGCCTATACCCATGCTTGTTGTAGGTCATGTCCACCTACATTTCTCCTGGCTCTTTCCCCTAACTATTTCTCCAAACAGGAAACCTAGGCCATGGAAACTTTACATATATGTCAGCAGTGTGCTGGCTCTTTGGGCGTTACCTGTATGACACGCTGAAATATCCCATTGGTCTGATCTCCGCCACCTGGGGAGGGACACCCATTGAAGTCTGGTCATCACCAAGATCCTTGAAAGCCTGCGGAATCCTTAAGAAAGGGTAAGAAAGCATTCTCCATCTGGGAAAAAGCCGAGCAGAGGCTTACATGAGAAAGCGGAGCATCACGGTCTCCTTTGGGGAGTTAAGTATGTGTTGACTGTTCAAATGTGAACGTATGAAATTTACATATGCACTGCCTTCATCAGGAAATCAGATGAGAACATGTCAAAAGGAATTATGGCCTTTTTCCTTTGTAAAAGCAGCAGCTAAGGTTTACTGAAAGCCTTTTACATACTGAGCATTGTTCTAAGCCCTTAATATACATTAGTGTTTTTAGTACTCACAACCACTTTTTAAAGATACTGTTAACATCCCCTGGAGAAAGACACTAAGTCTCAGAGTTTAGTGACTTGCTCATAGACACCACGAGAAAGGGGTCCAGTTTGTCTCCACTGTCTGACTATTGGCTAGACTAGAGGTATGGAGAGGTGGGCATTCTTATAGACAGCTACTGTGAGGATAAATTCAAATATCTATTCTGCAGAAAAATCTCAAGACATACCCAAAGGTTTAGAAAAATGTGTTTTTTGACCTAGCAATTTCATTTGTGGCAATTTATCTCAGGGAAATAATTAAGCTAGTATGCAGTGATTTTTCTACAAGGAAGATAACATATATTGCCTGTACGAGCAAAAAGATTAAGCCACTTTAAGTGTCTGTGCATTGAGCAGTAGATACCCTCCCCGACTGATGAGTCTCACAATAGATTACGCCTCTTTTCTTGCTCTAATGACCTCATCTAGAAACCGGCATGGCCCCCTCTGAACTCACAGAACACTGACCCTAACCTCTAACCTTGGGAAAAACCCGGAGGGGAAGTTCAGACTAAGAACCTGCTTTCGAGTGAAACAGAATTAATATACTTCCATCGTTTCATCTGAAGTTTGTCCCTGTGAAAAGAGATAGATGTCCAGCGTAGGGGTCGTGAAGTGATTAGCTACTAGCTTTCTGGTGATACTTGTGCACTGACGGATTTCAGGTCCATTCCACGGGACTTCCTAATTGGGCCCAGTGAGCACTCTGTCCTCTGGAATTCCATGATCCATCCACTACGGAATATGACTCTGAAAGGGGTGATATGGTACCAGGGTGAGTGCTCAGCTGACTCGCTGTCTGTTGTATCCCTTGGCATCTGCTGCGTGGCGCAGCACCCTGGGAACAAAAGTAACTGTGCGATTTTATTAGCTCACTATTTTATTAGCAGCATAGTTCTTCAGTCTGGGCTGCGTCAGCCCACTTCTGCTGGGATCTCTTGTGCGTCTCTGGCCCCCTGGCAGGCCGGTGGCTGGAGGATCTGGAGTGGCCTCTCTCTCAGATCCATGGCACCACGTCTCTCTTCTTTGGACAGCTGCTTCAGACTCATTTATCACTTACAAAGTAGCCTCAGAGCTCTCGGTGCCTCAGCAGAAAGCCAAGCTCAAAGCCGATACTTTCCAAGCCTCTGTTGCTTACGTTTGCTGGTGCCTCGTTGGCCGGACCACAGCGCAGGCCATGCCCGAACGCCGGTGGGAGGACCACTGCCTGCAGGCAGCTGTACAGGGAGGACAGCCATGCGTCATTTTTGAAGCCTACTTCTAACTCCTCTCACAATTTTGACTTTTAGGGGAGTCTAATAAGAACTACAACAGGGATCTGTACAATTGCACGTTTCCTGCGCTCATCGAAGACTGGCGCCAGACCTTCCACGCGGGCTCCCAGGGGCAGACCGACCGTTTCTTCCCTTTTGGATTTGTTCAGGTATATGTTAAGAAGTGTGGGATGGGACGTGCTCCTTAGCTCTTTTCTGGAATTCATACTCGAGTTTCTGCCCTCTCAGTATACGAGTCTAGAACTGAATGTAAGTCCTGATACATGGGAGTTCACTGAGACAATTATATCTCTTTTAAAAAGTTAATAAGAAACTAATATTTATTTTTATGAAGAAAGCCTTATATGCTCACTGAGAAAAATATTAAAAAGACAATCCAAAGGAAGAAAAAAACTCTCAAACCATTGTAAATTATACAATCTAGATATCAGCCTGGATATCTCGATTGCTTTTTGCTCATGCATTTTTGAAAAAGGACCCATACCATACCATAATGCTCTACCACAAGCTTGGCCTGGTGGTGCAGGCCAATAATCCCGGCCCTTGGGGAGGCTGAAGCAGGTGGATTGTTGGATTTGAAGTTTGAGCTTAGCCTTTGTAACTTTGTGGCTGAGAGATACTGTATCAAAAGAAAAAGAAAAAGAAAAAGACAAAAAAGAAAAGAAAAGAAAGAAAGAAAGAAGGGAAGAAAGAAAGAAAGGAAAAAGAAAGAAAGGGCTAGGGGTATGGGATATAGATCAGTGCAAAGGCGCAGGGCCCAATTCTCCAATACCACACACAGGAAAAAGTGCTATGTTGTCTTGCTTTCTTTCTTAATAATATACTATGATCATTTTCTTTATGCCAGGAAATATTAATGCTTAACATAATTTGTAATGATTGAAGAATATCCTAAAATATGGTCGTATTGTAATGTACTGTCCTTACTACTGTTTTCACTGCTGGGACAGGATACCTGGCATCTGCAATGCAAGGGAGGAAAGGTTTATTTTAGTTCCATTTCAGAAGGTCTCAGCCCATTCATGGCTGGCTGACAATGGTGAAGCACATAGCAGAGGCCTCGCTGAAGGGAAGCTGTTCAAGGCTTGGCAACAGGAGGTTGAGAGGAGGAAGACGGGCACAGCTACCATCTGTCTTTCTATGTCAAGACCTAGTGATCTGCCCCTTCCAGATCAAGCCCAGTGATCTGCCCTTTCTGACCAGGTCCCACTTGCTGACAGTACATGAAATCCAGATATAGTCCACAGTACCCGAGTACATGAGGCCTTTGGGGGACAGTCCAGATCCAAACCATGACTTGTATTTAATGAGTTCACAATAGGCACAAAGTTTGTTTTCAGTGTTTTGCTTTTATAAGCAGCGGTGTATTTATTTTCATCGTAGCAAATTCCTTGTAGACTAATTTCTTCCATAAAATAAATTCCCCAATTTCTGAGTCAAAGGTGTAACTTTTGTCTCAGGTTTTGTCTGTGCCCTTATTTCTCTGTAGAAATTGATAATAAATTTGTGTAAAGCTATACTTTTAGGAAGTGTCTTTGAGAAAATGTATTGATACTTCCTCTCTTTCTTCCTAGACTGCTGTCATCCCACTCACCCTTAGAATATACCACACTCCTAGGCATTGCCTCTGCCCTTTCCCCGGAGTGCTAGTGCTCTCCCATACTTGCGTAGCCAACTTCAATCATACTGTAGGTCTCAGCCTGGATATTAGTTTGAAAACTTGTGACTCTCTGAAGTCTGGGTTAGGTTCCCCTTTCCCAGATATTACGCTTTCTTAGCACCTTCTCCTCCCCTTTTTACTGGCACATGCACATATTTTCCCAGATCACCTTTAAATTCCTTGTACCTGATTGGTTGATAATTCTTAAATAACGGCTTACTGTATAAAATGAAAAAAAGTCAAGAAAAAACATGTCTTTGATTGAAAACAATGAATTAGAATGATTCTACTTTCAGCCTTGCGTAGAAAGAATAAAAATAATTGGCTAAGTTCATAATTGCCTTGACTGACTTACCTGTTTGTGTGATCTAAGACCTACCTTGAAAGGGCAAGAGTTCTGGACTTTTCTGGAACATAGAAAATTACACAAATGTGGCTAGACATATAAGGTGTTATGAAAACAAGGTCTAACCCACTTTATGGTTTGATTGAATGACACAGCTCAGACTTCTGCCTCCCCGAATTCCACACTCTCTTCACCGTTCTTCCATCTCCTCCACCTTGTCCTGTTTTGCTATTAACCTGTCCCTCCTTTTTTTAAAAATAAGTTTTTATAGACCTTGTTTCCTCTTAATAATTTCTTTAGGATTATTTTTCTTCTTTCTTATGTTTGCTTTGACTTCAAAATAAAATTATTCTGCTCATTATTTTCAAAATAACAGCTCTTGTCACCAGTTCTGCATTGCTGTACTTGATTTTCAAGTCTCTCCTTGTACATGGTGATTTTAATGTGACTTCAGGCAATTCAAACAAAAGTATGCATCGAATACACATTGTTTGATATGAAACGTGTGAGGTGCTACAGATAGGTGGGTGGCAGTGGCTGGTCCTTTCTCTTGTGCTTTATAGCCTAGCAGAAGTCCTTTTACCTCCAGGCTTTAATTTTATCATCAACAGAAATATCTGGTTACTTGTAAGAAACTGAAAACAGTATTTATATATTTATATAAGTCTATAACTTCAAACAAAATATTCAACATGACAACATGATGGTTCAGGGCCTGGATCTGGGTTCAAATCCCTCCTGAGCACTGTGATTTTGAGCAAGCTATCACACCTGTTCTTTATTTTAAATGTTAAACAACTCAATCCACGTGAAGACCGATACATGCTAGACAGTGTTACCTTCTATTAGGATCGAGGAAATGAAAATGTCTGGAGGAAGCTGGCCTGTAAGGAAAGATGAGCTTGCTTTACAGGAGTGCTAAGTGTGAGATGTGGTGGCAAAAGTGGAAGCCCAGTTAGAGATGTAGAGCTCTGTATACAGACCAAGGCTAGATGTGTACCTGAGAGACCCCCATAGTGGGGTACCTTGAAACTGTGTTTTGGGGAGGTAGGGCCTGGCTGGAAGGAGTGGATGCTTGGGGCTTGGCTTGGAGAGATTGTGTTAAGTTGTTGAGATTGGAGGGGTTGTCCTAGAGCAGAGCTTTCAGGTGTTACTGACTTGTGGGGCAGGTGGGTCCCAACTGGCAGCTTGAATTGAGTGAAGGAAGGAAGACGAAACATTACTTCCGGCTCTTCCTGGGAAAGCTGTGGCCTTGCTTGAGTCTCCAGACGTCCTTTGCTTCTACTTGACTTGGCTTCTGTCTGCTGTGGGCTGAGAAGCTCTACAGCCTCTGCGGTGTGCTTCCATTGCTGCCGGATGTCCTACGAATGGGCTGTGTGAGACCTACTGGACCTGTGAGCTACATGGACCTTTCCTCGCTTAGACTGCGGATGTCAGGTATTTCACCCCAGCAATGAGTAAGTAACTAAGACAAGAGGTGACCAGAAACGCACAGAGAAAGAGAGCAGGAGGCTGGGGCTGGCGTCCTGAGGGACAGGTATTTTCAAAGGGTTGGAGTAACAGACAGCAAATGTGACCTGTTACTTGTAAAATCATCCAAATGTGGCTAGGTTTATATTCTTTGACTGGTGTATGCCTTCATTAGCCGCAGCATTCCTGTTAATCACTGAAGGAGTCCATCGCTTGGTTCAGGAATACGCAGGCGCTCCATTTGGCTGTGGCGTATGCTGGTGCCCCCGTGTGGCTAGTGTGCAGTAGTGCAGGCAGTGGAGAAGAACCGGGCAGATTCCCACTCAACCAGTCGCCACTTTGAGGAAAAGCTTTTTGGCCCCTCACGGGGCCGTTACTAGCGCATCTCCCTGAGGAACGGCGGGCTGGTGGGTTTCCGGTACCTCTGTGTGATTCTCATGTTGGCACGGGTTGGAGATTGCCATGCCACTATCAGTCTTTGGATGCTGTGTGGAAGGAGTGACTGGTTCGATCTTTATTCCTAGTTTGTAGTTTCATGAGATTCTGTTGTGAATCTTCAGTATTTTTTTTCTTTACCGTTTTACGTGCCAACGCTGATCTGCGTCGGAGAAGTTTAGCAAGAGAAATGACACGTCTCCTTAGGTCCACGTCGTACCCAGGCTCCTTCCGGCCACGTTGGAACGACTCGATGCTTTCATGTTTCTTGTGTTCCTGAGCCACTCAGGCGGCTGAACACGTCTCTTTTCAAGGCTGCACTCGGCCATGTGTGCAGAGATGTTGTTAGCTATGCAAATCACAAGATGGGAGGAACCCTGTTATATTCCAGCTTCTCTGATGGGAAACAGAGTCAAAAGACAACGTTTCCAGTTTGTGGTCTGAATTACCGGGAGATAATGGTTTGTAAGCAAGAGAGAAGGTTGTCGCCTTCATAGGCTGGAACCAGGCTAAGAAAAAGAGGCCATTTGAGAGGACACGAGAATGCAAACATTAGAAAAGTGAGGAAAAACAGCGAACAAAGGGAACTGCGTTGTCAGAGTACATGAATTTTCAGTCCAGATGAACCAAATTCGGTGAACTTACTCTGCATACGGTCTGGCCACTGCCTTGACTTCCCCTTTGTGAGCCCTAGCCTGCGTCACTTCCCTGGTGAGTGATCGTCTCCCACTAGTCTTTCCTCTCGCCTTTCTGCCTTGCCTCGCTCTCTAAGACAGTCTCAATATGTTAGCCATAGTGATGAGGGAGAAGTCCTGTCAGAAGGCTCCAGAGGCCCCCAGCGGCCAGAGGTGAACGGGGCCGCGCGCTGCCTGCTCCCCTCTTCCTCTGACTGCTCCCCCTGATTCTCTCTGCTCACTGCACTCCTGCCACACTGGCTGCCTGACTTTTCTGTAAGCACACCAGGCGTACTCCCATCTTGAGACCTGCCATTTTCTTCAGTTTCTGCTTGGAAAGTCTCCGCCTTACTAGATTAATTGTCTATTGTTGCATGACAAATGACTGCATATTTAGCAGTTTAAGACAATACAACACATATGTATTATCTCTCAGTTCTTATGGGTGAGGAGCGTGGGCATGCATAGCTTAGCTGGGTCTTCTGCTCAGGGCGGCAGGGAAGGTGTCAGACTGAGCTGGGATCTTATCTAAGACTTGGGATTCGCTTCCAAATGCCTGTGGTTGTTGCAGAATTAATTTCCTTAAAGCTGTAGGACTCAATGGCAGCTTACTTCTTGAAGGCCAGCAGGAGAGTTTCTGATACCCCCTTTTAAACTGTTTGCCTCGCCCAGTCATGCTCCCATGACACTCTTCCTTTGGGTGACCCTGAAGTCACCTTGTCTGTGTCCGAAAAAAATTTGTATCTTTGCCACGTAACAGAGCATATCATGGGAGTAACATCCTGCTACCTTTGCCATAGTCTGGTGGTTACAGTAGAAGCAAGTTATAGATGCCCACCAGCAAGGGGCCAGATGTGCTGTAAGGACGTGGGGCATTGTGGCTCATATTAGAATTTGGCCTGACAGGTCCAAATATCCTCACAGCTCCCTGTTTTTCCTTCTTCTAGTCTTTGTTCACCCCTGGCTCTTGCTCCTCTTTCCCAATTCTGTACCTTTCCAGTGGACTTGCCCCATTCTCATATGACATGTAATTACTTAACTTGTTTGTTGTTTCTTTCTGCCCCCTAGAGTGGTAGTGTGGGGAGAGATTCTGTGTCATGTTTGCTGCTCTATCTCCTGGGCCTGTATTAATGACTGATAGTGGATAGGTGCTTGGTTAACATTTCTTAAGAAAATGAATGAATAGGTCAATGGATATCCCAAGGGCTGCTGCGCCTTCACAGACTCTTTCTGAAACAATATTATTTCCCAAATATTCTGGTACTGCTTGGGTAGATGCCCTAGATCCTGTTGTGGTTTGGATCTGGTGTTACCCTGCTCCCCCCCCCCCACCCCCTCCCCCGCTCCCCAAAGCATCATGTACCTGTGGATACTGTGTACTGTTGGGAGGTGGGGCCTGTCTGAAAGGGGCAGATGCTTGGGGCTTGAGCTGGAAGGGTGTGTACTGGGTCTGCCCTTCCTCCCAGACTTGAAGCATGTTATTCTGCCACGTCATAAGGGTCTGTCTCCACCCCTGGCTCCGGTGCTGGCCCTGCTGTATGATTTCACCATTTCCCAGACTCCCCCCCACCCCCCGGCCCCAACAGACTGTGACCTTCTGAAACTGAAAGCTAAAATAAATCTTTCCTACCTAAGTTGTGCCTGCAAGGTAGTTTGTCCCAGAACGTAACTAAGACAATCCCGAGCAGATGCTTCCGATATCACAGGTTCTGAGCAATGGACTCAGTCTTTTCCTTTGTGTCCCATGTCTTGTTTCCTGGTTCTCTCAGTGTGTCTAATTGCAGACCATCCCATTCTCACTACTACTCCTCCAGGTTAAACTTTTTTTTTTTTTGTATCTAAACAACTGTGCTAATTTCCCATTACTGTACAAGTCCTGGGATAATCTTGTAAGGAGGTACGTCTTCAGGTTCTGGTTCAGTCCATGGCTGCTTGCGCTGTTCCTTTGGAACTGTGGCCAGTGACACTGCACATCATGGTGGGAACATGCAGTGCAGGAGGGTTGTTTACCTGATGGTGGATGGAAAGCAAAAAGCGAGACAGGAGGGGCTGGAAGAGTAGCTTAGTGGTTAGAGCACTTGCCTAGCAAGCACAAGGCCCTGTGTTTGAGTCCCCAGCACCATATAAATTGGGTGTGGTGGTGCATGTCTGTAATCCCAGCACTTGGCAGGCTGAGGCAGGAGGGTTGCTGAGAGATCGAGGCCAGACAGGGCTATACAGTCAGTCCAGGACTAACCTGGGCTACAGAGCAAGACCCTGTGTTGAGAGAGAGAGAGAGAGAGAGAGAGAGAGAGAGAGAGAGAGAGAGAGAGCGCATGCTCTTTTCTAGGCATGGCCCCAATCACCTGACTTCCTTCTACCTATTTCATAAATGTCCTACCACATCCCAGAAGTGCTACAGGCTGGGGCCAAGCCTCTAGTACCTGGGCCTTTGGGAACATTCAAAATTTAAACTATAACAAATATTACGGTGTTGGGTTGTCAGAAAAGTCAGGATACATTTTTTGTAGCACATGGTGTTAGTTCGTTGTTCATTTTTGGAAGTACTAGAGTTACTCATATGTATGTTATTGCCACACCATTTGACAGATGACAGTTCCAGCTTCACTCTAAAAAAAATGAGCAATTTGGTTGAGTTTTGGAGATTTTACAGCCAGTTAAAGACTGAAGACCAAACTGCATTTTCGCCATATTTTACTGTTTCACTTCTGTACAGAGAATATCATGCTTCAAGCTTCTGAGAAGTTTGTACGGTCTATTGCAGCCTGGTTTCAGTGGGAGGAGGAGTAGGACTTGGTGAGGGTGGGCCAGCTGCACTGCGGAAGGGCTGTGGGATGAGAGGGAAGCGTTTTGTTGAATGAGCGTGTGGTCAAATGGGTGAAGCGGAAGTGAGGCTGCCAACGGGAAAGGCTCAAGTGCAGGACTCTGATGCAAAAAAACCAAAAGTAACAACTTTTTACTTTCTAGTTATCTTCATATTTGCATACAAGCGTGCTTGATGATGGATTTCCTCAGATCCGTTGGCATCAAACGGCAGACGTTGGCTTTGTCCCCAACCCACAGATGCCCAATACTTTCATGGCAGTAGCTATGGATCTGTGTGATAGAGACGCCCCTTTTGGCAGGTATGGTGGCTTCCTGGCTTAGCCCGACAAGGGCAAGTCGTCTGCTGTAGCCCCTCATGCTCATGTCTGCTTATGAGGGTGTGGGCTGGATGAGACAAAGATTGGAGTTTAGGTGTAGTGTGTATCTATCAGTCATCCATGCTGGATGCATGGAAGTAACAACAAATCCCTTAGCAGTCAGTGCTTTGCAACACAAATTTTATTTCATGCTCACACTTTCCAAACAAGGTAAACAGAAACTTTGCATTTTGTAGTCATCATGAACTGAGTAACAGAGACTCCAAATTGATCTGTCCTTCCATAGTCACCTTATAATCTCATACTGGCAATGAAGTTCTTCCACCTGGAAGCAACCTAAGTCCCTTCTGCGTCAGCCAAACCAAGTCACATGGCCCCATTCAAGTCCAGTGAGGGCAGGCCATGGGATTCTAGCATGGGCTCAGAGGAGGGTGGAATCTTTTGTGACCAGCTTCAGTGGATCCCACACGCTAGCTGTGGGATACAAGAGGATTTCAAGTAGGAAAGGAAGCCCAACACAATGTCTAGATTATAAAGGAAGAAGTCAGACGGTGAAGAGCTGATTCACTGCTTTTCCTGGTGGGAATGGTCTTCTGTGTTAGCTCTCCTAGGTCAGTACCAGTCAGTGGCTGTGCTCTCTCCTCCCCCTTTGTTCCTTCCTTCCAAGCCTTCTGTTGCTTCAAGAGGTTTCCAAACCCATAAAAGCCTAGATCCCATCTTTTGCTACCATTCACCACCTGTCTCTCTTAAGGTGACTGTCCAATGAGCTCTGAGTTCAGGCAACTTTATTCTTACCTTAAAAGGTGCTTTGTATAATCTTTATAAAGTTTTGTTATTGCTGAATGAAGTTATCTACTTGTCCTTTATCCTACAGTGTCCATCCTAGAGACAAACAGACTGTAGCCTATCGGCTGCTGTTGGGAGCCCGTGCTGTGGCCTATGGTGAGAAGAATTTGACCTTTCAAGGACCACTGCCCAAGAAGACAGAACTCCTGGCTCGCAGGGGGATTCTCAGTCTCATATATTCTCAGCAAATCCAGGTGCAGAGAAAGGACAGCAGGATATTCGAGGTGAGACTAGCAGGAGAGGAGTTCGTCCTAGGCCGAGTCAGGATCCCTCCACAGTGATGCCATTCTTTTATTCTAGTGTGACCATGAGATAGGTCTTGGCTGGGTGGGGGGAGGGGCTGAACTTGTCATCTCAGAGGGGCAAGTAGGCAGCTCTTAATTCATTAGCCTAGAGGAAGTCTTGATAGGACAATCAGGAAAGGGAAAACAAGCCCCTATTAAATCCCCGAGAGCCAAGTTTACTCAAGGAAGGGGCTGCAGTCTTATTTTAGTTATTGAAAGATCCTCCCTCCAGAATATTACCTTCATCCTTGGGTGTCTGCTTCGTTAAGCTATCCTCAGTTCTGACACTCTTTGTTTACGGTTTTCTTTGAAAGGCTTGGCTTGGCGATGCCTACATTGGTATGGATTAATCGAAGGAGACTGCTTTCTCCTAATACCTGGCAAGGACCATTACTAAGGGAGCTTCCATAGCAGAGGGTGCACGCTGGAGGAATTCCTAGATGGAACTTTTAAATGAGTGTCTGTGGGAACCCTGATGCTATTAGGCTGGGGAAGGGTGTGTGAAGAGGGTATTGGAGAAGAGAGAATGTTAAAGACACACTTTAGGGTTTATTTAGGGCTGCAGCTTCTCCAGAACCCTGACTACAATATCCACTTGCCTCAGGTGCATGGTCAATGCTTAGCTTCCTTCTGGTCTGGGTTCAGGTAGAACTGGGGACTCCCAAGAAGGCTGTGCATTCTGAGTTCTCCCCTTTATTAGCTGCTGTCTGTCTGTTTTCTGGCCCCAGAATGACAGTTGAACTGACAGAATTTAACCTTTGAGTCCTGGGTCACTGAAGTTCCCTTTTCTGAGTTGTCCTCTGACTGAGGAGAGGCAGTGGCATCTACCCACAGTTCCTCTGCCTCCTGGGTTCACTCACATTCCTGCCTGCTATGCCATTGAGTGGAAGGACCACTGGAGGACTGTCCAGGGAAGCCTTCCTTATATGATGACAGCCCTTTGTCTTCCTAAATTACTATTTTATTGATTTAAATAATCTAATCACATGGACATTTATTTTGCTGCTGGGGACTGAACCCAGAACCACAAGTGTGCTAAGCACCCACTTCCACTGAACTACTGGGTACACATGAGCATTTATGACCAATTTGTGGCTTTGTCAAGCAGACCCAACCAGGACCTGGTTCTGGTGACTGTAGGAGATGGGTCTTTGGCTAAGAGTAGCCTCTTGTCTCTCATCTAGGCTGTGGCTGGCTGAAAGAGCAGCTCCCAGTCTTGGGGCCTCCTAAGCAAACTGACCATCCCTATTTTCTAACTTTTACTAGATCTCCTGTTGCAGCGGTCATCAATGCAAGTGGCTTCCAGCTGCTATGAACACTTTCTCCACCCAGAACCTGACCTTGAGCATCAGTTCTTGCCATGGCACCGTGGCTGCTGTTCGCTATGCCTGGACCACATGGCCCTGTGAATATAAGCAGTGTCCCATATACCACCCCACCAGCACACTGCCAGCTCCTCCATTCACTGCTTTTATTACAGACCAGGTTGCCAGACATTAGGGAAAGGTTGCCAAATAATAGCTGCAATATGATCAGATCTTAGATATAAGGGTGAGTCTAGATTTTGGCATTGCAGATTAAATGATGCTGTTGCTTTTAAAGAAAATTAATAGAAAGCCTCCCTGAATAGCTCCCGGCTAGCATATGGCTGTTGCTATATTCTGACATGAGCCAGGTCTGGCAGGAAACTTAAAATGCTTGCCTTTGCCCCCCAGTTAGTCTAAGCTTTTGCATAGGACTATTTGAACAATGGTCGAACCTCAGTGTCGTGAAATAGCTACTGCCCTTGCTTCTTTTTATCCAGAACTGTGAAACCTAGGGTTTGAGGAGGTTTTCAAGGCCACAGAGGCTGGGCAGTGTTTCATGTGTTCTTTACAAATTCTCTAACAAGTGATTACTGAATCGCTGTAAGAAGTTTCCATTACACAAGCTTTTCTTCATGTGACACTGACATCTTTCTTTCACAGAACTTTATATGATGGCTTTTCTGATAAATGAAGACAGACCCATTTGTATTCCTTTAAGTCCAACAGAATTCTGTTCCTTTAGTATAAATAATGATACTGTGAATGTTTAAAAGAAACCAGCCAGGCTCAAGTGCAGTCATACGAGGGGGTGCTGAGGACCTACCTGCCTTAAGAGAGTAGAGAAGGCCAGGTGGTGGGAGGCCATGCAGAGGGATGGTGGGAGAGGTGGACCAGAGGCTCAGGGGCACATGAAAGTAGAGACAGATGGGTCATTAGGGTTAAATATTAAGTCTTAGGCTCTAAAGATTTAAATAAGGATAATCAAAATAGCAGAAAAAGGTAGGCTGAAACTAAAGGAACACAATAGGCTTATAGAAAAACAGTATATAGGAGACAAATATGAGAGGATTCTTACGTGCACTCTTAATCATGAGGCAGTTTACTGGTTAATTAAAAGCAGCTGATGGCCCTTGAAAACTGTTAGAATTTGGAATTATTGTATTATGATTATTGATGTGTATGCTTATATTCAGGCACAACTGTGTCAGGGTAGACTTATAAACTGTCTCTGAAGCATGGGTAAGGAATGTTGAGAAGTAAGATGTTATGCAGCAAGCATTACTCTCTGCCAGTATGCCTTCCGGTGCGTTCTGGTGTAGCTCCCCGCTGTAGGAATAGCTTTAACGGCATTAAAATTTCATTTTATTTGGTAGAAATTCAGAAAATCTAGGTCGGAAATTAGGTCTATGAACTATGTACCCTACAGGGAACTTGAGCATACAATTAACTCCTAATGTCCACACTTTGATCTCTTATCTGTCCCCATAGGAACCACAAACCTTGTAACAGACGCCTGATAAAAAAAAGAAATCTACCAGGCTACCCTTTCCTCAAGCCCCAGAATAGCAGGGCTGTTTACTCTGGAGGTAGTGAGAACTCTAGGCCCAGTTTCCTTTAATATCTAGTAACCTCGTACACAGTGTAAATTTTTTGATTTAGGTAATTAATAAGTGATTATAAATAAATTTTTTAGTGGTCAAATAATTTAAAATATACAGTAGGAATTCAGTGTATTTTCCTAAAGAAAAATTAACCTTTTACTAACTGAAAATGAACTTAATACGTTCTGTAGAAAATGTGGACACTAAAGAAAAAAAAACCAGTAAGAATTACTCTCTAAATTATCATTCAGAGAGAAACTGTTTTGGTGAATAGTCACTTGATTCTATTGGATTATATATTACATAGTATATTATTTTGCCAACTGTGCTTTTTACTTGGTCTACCAAAATAATATTCTTACGTATACAGGATTAGAGTTTTGGTTTGTGGAAGAATCATTTTTATTTTAGCCAATTCCCTACTAATGGACATACTGGATTTTTACAAATTTCTCCTATCAAACTAATACTGTTGTACGTTTTACATGCAAACACATCTCACTTGCTCATTTATTTCCTAGGGTCCTAAACATGGAGTAACAGGTACATAAATATATACTGGAAACATTGATCTCCACAGGTTAACCCTCAAAGTGATTAAATATTTCACATTCCCACCAATAGGTTATTTTTCTCTTTTGCTGTCTTCAACAAAATCTTTAACAGTCTGACGAAAAGATTATAAGCATATTAGGGCAATGTTTTTCAAGTTGAAAATCAGGATCCATGATATTATTCATATAATATCAACATTTTATTCATATAATATTCAACATGCGGCATGTATATTTATATAAATACATGTATATGCACAATGTAGTTGAAATTAAAGTATTCCAATATGTTCTCATTGTTTTATTTAAATTTAGAAGACACAGGTATTGACTTTCTAAATTTATGAGCATTATGAATGGTTTGAGATCTGCAGTATGAAAAGTTTTGATACATTTGTACTGGTTTATTAAAAAATTATGTCTTTCTAAAATGAGGCCCTTGATATATTGTTTTACTCAGGCTGTAAGAGAATGGAAAGAGATGTGGGGTATATAATAAAATCAGCATCTATAGCAATCATTTTGCAAATGTACAAATATCTGCATGCTTTAGCAACTTCTGCAGAGACATAAGGCGTCAGTAGCTCTGAGTCATCCTTTTTCCACCTATCCAAGTTTTAACGGTTGCACTGTAAAAGTGATAGGAACTTATCATAAAACTGGCAAGAATTCCATAGTTGCTGATAGTTTTTGGTGGCTGCTGGGGTGTGCTCTGAACAGAGCTCCTTCTGATCCCTCCATTGCTCAGATTCATTACTTTAAGATGTTAATCCTATTTGTGTTATCTTGGGTTGTCAGTCACAAACTACAGCATGTCATTCTTACAACTCCTTCCCTATTCTAGTTTTGACCTTTTCACCCCTCTCTCCTTCCCCACTATGACCGGTCCTGGGCACCTGGTGGACGGATGGGGAACTAGGACATCCCAGGAGGTAGTGTGAAGCAGTACTGACACTAGTTAGGTAATACTCTGGTAAGCCTCTAACTTAATGCTATCAGCAGGGTCCAAAGAACTTAGTTATAAAGGATTTGGAGATAGGACACAGCTAAGGTGAAATGACAGGGTTAAGTCTGTTATGGCAGACTTGAACTAATTCCCAGTTATGTTGTGTCTGAATATATGTTATCCTGTGATTTCAACACAGTAAGCTAAAAGCCATTCTCCAATAAGGAATGAAGGGGATACAGAGACGGTTATAGAAGAGTTTGGGTCTCTTTGAAGGAGGTACAAAATGTGAAAAAAAAATACCAAAAAACTGTATCTTGGGCTGGACTTTCTAGCTTCAGGATAAGCAGAGGGATTTTTTTTTTTTTTTTGATAATGACATGAAAAGAAAGCAAGAGCCTGGCTGCAGGGCCAGAGGATTCAGTGCTCCCTAACGTAGAATCATAATCCGGAGTAGAAGGTTGTCAGAATCCTACTCTCTCCCTCAAAAAATAGCAGCTGGTATACTCAATGTTTGTGTTAAATCCTAACTTCCAATGTAGTGGCATTAAGAGCCGGAGCCTTAGGGAAATCGAAGTCAAGTGCTCTTAAGAAAGGGACATTAAAAAGCTCCTCTTCCCCTTCTATCCTGTGAATTCATACCAAGACAGCTATTTTGTGAACCAAGGAGCCAGCTCTCCCCAGTGACTCTGCCAGCTCCCTGAACCAGGACTTCTTTCTGGAAAGTCCATTTTGTTTCCAGTACTGTGCATCGAACCCAAGGGATTTCTCATGCTAGGCAAGTGCGCCACCACTGAGCTCTACCCAAGCCCTTTTTATGTAAGGGCAAGGTGTTCTACCCACTAAGCTGCTTAGGCTGGCCTTGAACTCAGATCCTCCTACCTGTTTCCCACACAGCTGGAACACAGCACGCACCACTGTGCCCAGTAAGAAATAATTTCTGTTACAGTCTACGATATTTTGTTATTGTTGCTGTCCAAAAAGACTAATATGCAGCTCATTCTCCCTGGTCTATAAAGGACTGAAGTTTACTTCAGGCAGACTTAAGGAAAAATATTATATATACTGATTACAAGAAGGTGAAAATAAGCAGAATTGTCAAGAGAAATTTATTACTAAAAATAAAAAGTCAGTGAAGTTTTTCTTAGGATAAACTGTCACCATGGGACCTCCACCACGAAACATGTTAGCATCTTCTTTATTCCTGCATTCTTGCCTTCTTCCATGTATTCTAAGTTTTAGCTTGAGTTGAAAAATTCCTCATGATGAACATGAAAGCTCTGATCCTTCTTACTCAATCCAAAGACTGAACTGGGCTACATGGTGGCAGAGACTCCAGGGGCTGTAGCTGTGTCTCTACCAAGGGCTCGCTGGCCAGGAACTCAGCCTGGTACGAAGTCTCAAAGGCTGCAGGCTGCAGCTCAGGGAGATCCAAGGATCCTGGGGAAAACAATTTCTTAGCTCCACATCTGCCTGGGAATCTCAGGAGAGAATTTCATTCAGACACATATATACTGTCTTTCAGTTCCTTAACACCCTCATACCTGTCAGTCCAGTTTTGCCCCTGGGTGATGAAACAGGGCAGATGTTTACGTTTTTCAAGAATATGGAGATGGATGAAGTGACTTGCCTATGATTGTAACAGTATACATACATATATATAACCCTCTATCACTCCAATGCCTGAACCCCTGGTCACTATGCAACTGTGAAAAGAAATCCAGGCAACATAGGTAGAGCCAAGGCCACAACCTGACCTTTTTAACTTTACTTGAAATGTTATGTCTTGAACAGGAAGCCTTGCCCCGTGTCCACATAGGACTTAGGTTACAGAGTAAGACACTGCAGTTTCCTGGGTGCTATGTTCTGCCAGGATCACAGGTACTTCCTGTGACTTCTGGGAGTCACCTGGAGCTGCAGGCAAATGCCTCTCCACTCTAGCCTGCATCCAGCACTGTATGACTAGATCGGTTAAAGCTGAGATCACTTACCGTTCAGGTATCTGGGGTATTTGGCAATGTATACAGGTTACGGTATTTTCAAACCAGAAAGACAGTTAAAAGGTACCTGGCAGAATTGGATCATTATGATCTTCATCAAAGGTGTGTCTCTGAAAGGCTTCAAAGGTGACAGTGGTATCATTCTCTGGCAGTTCCAAGGGTAGCTGCTCCTCTCCAGGTTGGCAAACATCGTATTTTATCCACCGGTAACTGGAGGACCAAAGAGAATCTTTCTTGACTCATCCTAACCTCCAAAGGGATCATCTTTTTATTTTTTATTTAAGCCTCTTCCATATACATCTAAAAATGTATTAGCTAAGAAAAAAAAAACTGAAAGAAAATAAACATGCTTCTTTAGTAACAAATTATTGCGACAGACTTTTGAACTCTTTTGCTGTTACGGTACATACAGAAAATGATATAAGTATCCCTAATTTGAAAATCCAAAATTTGGAGTGCTCTGGAAAATTCCACAAGTCAAAAACTCCATGCCTGACCTCATGTGGTAAGTTGCAGTCCAAACGCGGGAGCACTAAAAGTATTGTGTAAAATTATATAGCATGAAACATAAATGAATTTCATGTTCAGAAGTAGGTTTTAACTCCACAATATCTCAGGTATAGGGAAATATTTAAAGGCTGAAACATTTCTGGTCCCAAACTCATAATGATTATAGTACCACGGCATCCTGGCTCCTGCTCACCTGTCTAGAGGGCAGAGAGAGTCACTACTATCAAGACATACGTGTACAGAAGGCATGGACACAATAGTTCAATAAGTGTGTCAATGAACACAACAGTAACTGCTAATTTGATTCTCTACTCGGCTGATCACTGAGCATCTCCTAATGGGATGAACTTGACCACCCTTACTTGACACATTTTCGAGCTCCTGGACAACTCTGGATCAAGTTGTGGATGGTTGGATGAGACAACCCAAAAAAGTCAGCTCCAGATGGAGGTAGGTTAGGCATTAGTTTCCCCCTAAACAGGAGAGAGAGAGAGAACGTTACTTTCATAGCTTAGAAGGAGAAGATGGGTTTAGGAATGGAATGGTAGTATAAACATATGCAGGAAGCCTTCCTGACTGTGCAAGATGCAAGACAACTTTCTACAAAAAAGTGATCTTTACTCACTAAGAGGAAGAGAAAAGGTCTTCACCGATCCTTTTAGCCCAGGCTCAAGCTGTCAGTCAACTTACACAGTACCACTGATGGTCCTGAGCAGTTCTTCATGACAGGCATCTATGGAAGAGCTGATGATGGCATTGTGGGGGTCGTCTGCAGGAACAATTTCAAACTGAGGACAGAAGAACAATTAGAACAATATGCGAGAAGGAAGAAGGGAGTCACGCTACTGCACAGGTATGTCTTCACTCTAGAAAACTTAAAGCTGCTGGATACCACATGAGAACATGGGTACAATGTCCTGTTAATCAAAGAAAGGCCACTGATTCTTTCAATTTTATACTTCTTGGATGAATATTTTCCAGCAGTTAATATTTTACTTGTTCCACACCATCTTAGACCCTTTCCTATCGACTTACTAATATCCTTAAACTCAAATACAAATGTTATTTTAGAAACAAATGAGATCACCCTCTGTGTCCATTATTACATGTTTTTTTTGGTAATTTTTGTACCCATCTGCAGGAAATAGCAGGCTACCTGGAATTATTCTGTGTCAAACAATACCTGTATTAAAATTGTGGCTAGTGCCACAATTTTGTCTCCAAGAATACTTAGCCAATTTTTACTCTTACTAATTTTTCCTACATACTGGCCAAGGGTGGATATTATCAAACTCTCTGATATCTGTCAATGGAAAAACAAAGGTTCTCACTTTTGTTTTATTTGCCTGCTTTTCATTTTATTCTCTAGGAGTACCTTATCTGGATATTAATCTCTTGATATATATTTTCTCCCTATTTATTGCTCACATGTTAACTTTGGTTATGAGGTGTTTTGCCATTCAGAAGTATTTAAATAATTAACAGTCAAGCCTGTTATTTTCTTTTATGGCTTCTACATTTCATGTGTTGCTAAAGGAAACATTTACACCATAAAATAAAAAGTTCTATGTTATTTTTTAAAACATACTTAAGAGTATCAAATATTCTATACAACTAGTCTATAAAGCCTATACATAGGCTACAAAACTAAAATAATTATAGTTAAGGTAGTCAAGGCACTTACAGACATAGCTCAGTGGAACTGAGTCATATGGAAACACAGCCAAATACTGCATATATTTAGTTTGTCCACTAAGGTTTACTCACTGTATGTTAATTGGAAAAAAATATTAAAATTAATTTCTGGTTCACAATATACTTAAAAATAATTCCCAGTTAGGTTAGTGTCCTACAAAAGCAATCTAAAAACCTTACAGATTCTTCTTTTTCAAAAATGTTTTAGTATTTATTTTTCAGGGGAAATCAGGAATCAGCTTATCAATTTCCATAAAAATTCTATTAGAATTTTGATTAGACTTGCAATGTATTTACAGATTTGTCACGAATATGGCATATTCCTCATAATACTAAATCTCTCTGTTGGAGGGCTTTCCCAAGAGAACTGCATGACCAAGGTCATTTGAACTCTCAGCTTTGTCTACCAGTGTTCTGACAGGAAGGATGCCTCGTCACCCATGTGCGCCAAGAAGGCTCAGGGTTTGCCCAGGCTCTGCTTAAAGGTTCCTTACCTTGCCTCCGTTGCATTCTACCCAGCTGAGTGCTCTGTAACTTCATCAAGACAGTGAAGCCTGGATCTCTGAAAATTATTTAATTTTTCCCAAGGATCAAGAGGAGATGGATTGGGAAATGTGTTCCCTAGATTCTTAGCACCAAGAAGGCTGGACAAAGGTGTTTAATAAGAGTGGCATTCAGGAACTCTTAGATCCTTAAAAACACATGCAGTCAGAAACTAGTATGAAATCTCTTTGCTACCTCCACTGTGATCCAACATGAAATGGTAGAATATTAAACTAATCTTCCCTGTATTTGGACTGGCAATGAATGTTAGGTAAGCTGGTCCAGTAAATGATCAGTGGAAGTAGCCTGGTTCAAGACAAAGCCATCAGCTTGAAAATTTAACAACTGTAGACTCATGGCCCAATGTAACTACTTATCAGCAGTAGGACTAATTACTTTTTGAGCATCTTGGGGTTATCCAAATGGCAATTATATAGAATGTACCATGTGTCAGAATGGGTAACATATAACACATATCAAGCGCTTGGGGTGAAGAAACTTTTCAAAACAAAACAAAACAAAACAACAACAACAACAAAAAACCAAAAATAGCGGCCATACTGAATGGGTACCTGAGGCTGCACACCACCATCCTTGATCTGGCAAGTATACAGACATGTCTGGTCTGGGTGTTTCATGCTGGCATATTCCCGAGTACTGCAGTAGCCCACAGGGTAGATGGCACCCTCATCATGGAAGCCAGGTCGGTCGGTGATGATCTAGAAAAAAATTTCCCCAACGTAGGACTGAGGGACAGAAGGATTTCGAAGTCCAGTTAACTGAGGTGGCTTACAGAACCACTCTGGGGCTGCCATGAGTGACTGAAATTGCACAGAGAAAGAATGTAGCAGACGAACTGACCTGGTTTCATAGGGACTGGAGATTTTCTGGTATGGATCAGCAAAGGGCTGCAGCTAACGGGTACAGGGAGGGAAGGTTCAACCCCATTCCCATACTTCTCTGACTTTTCTCTGGATGTCGCTGGTCTCACTCACCTCCCCCAGGCTATACACTGTTAGACCCCCTAGTCCAATGGGGAACACGGGCCGTCCTGAGGGATCCAGGGCAATGGGCTGAACCAGCTTGCGAGCACCTCCCTCCATTTTCTTTTTCTTGGATGTTTTCTTCAGAACTGAAACGCAAATCTGGGGTCACCTACTTTAGGCCCCTCTCAATGCTGAAGGGAGAAATTGACACGTGAATGCTAAGGGCAATAAGCCAATCTTGGTTTTTATATGCAGATGCTCCCTGACTTGTAGCGGAGTTAGGTATTGATCAACTCTTAACTTCGTCCACCAAACATCACAGCTTAGCAACACTGTGGAGTATCAGTTGTTTCCCCTTGTGATTGTGTGGCTCACTGCCCCTGCCTAGCATTGCAACAGAACATTGTATTGCATATTGCTATTCCAGGAAAAGATCAAAATTCAAAATACTTCCGGATGCTAAATGCTTTCATACCATGTAACACTGAAAAATCAATAAGTTGAACCATTCTAAGTCAGGGACCATCTGTACTCACTCAATGGGCATATGGGGCTTTCCCCAAAAGCTTGTAAGTATCTTTCTGACCTGTCCACAGGCTGTAAATGATTTCAGCTTATGAGCTAAATGTTTTACATCTTTTAATCTTCTGTATGTGTAAGATCAGAAATTTGCTCAAATGGCACTGAGCCAATTTCCCTGCCTCTAGGAAAGATAAATACAACAGGAAATATAACCCAGAGTCGGGGGGGGGGGGGGGGGGAAA